>PVIY010016714.1:0-51202 GCA_004026745.1 Myrmecophaga tridactyla | reverse complement strand
ACACTGTGCCCCACTCCCCTGCTACCACACACAGGTGTACACCCGCGTCTCACCAACACCCATACCCATGCACCCGAGTCCCACTTCCTCAACCCCTGCACCCCCAACCCCACAGCAGGAGCTCACATGTGCATCCATGCCACACACCCTGCCACGCCCCACACTACCGTGCACCCCCGCCCTGGCAAACTCCTCATGCCCTGTGCATATGTACATCTGTGCCCCATACTTGCCATCCAGCACGTGCATGCATTGACACCCCAACCCACACCATGAATCGTCCCAACCCCAGGACCTGAGCACTTGCACCCTGACCCCTGTACCCCATGCCCTGTACCCTATATACACGTGTACCTGCATTTCAACCTCTGTGCCCCAAGCCCCTGCCCTGATCCCAATGACCCCCATACTCCACACACATGCCTGTACCCTGCCCGCACACCCGACCCCATGCACCCATGCCATGCCCTCCCACTCAAGCCCTGCCCTCCCATGCACACTCCTACGCCCTGCACATCCACACAGCCCCCCCTCCCCAAGTCATCTCCCACCACACCCTGCCTCCATGTCCCCCATGACATGCCCTGCCCTGAGCTTCTAGACCTGTCTAAAATTGAGGGTGTTGATAATTATACCACTAAAAGTGAGAATAACGTGAGACATAGACAGTTGACTTTGGACATTACACATGATGCTCATTGGATAAAGGTGGCTGAAGGATACACTGACTCAGAAGTCAAGTGGCAAACTGTGGTATATGCATGTGATTGAATATTGTGCTGCTACATAAAGGAACCAAGTTGTGAGGTTCATTGTAAATGAACCTGTGGGACATATGTGATGCAAAATAAGCCAGAAACAAAAGAGTAAATATATTATGGCCTCATTTAGAAAATACTTATAAGAAAATTGAGGCCTAAATTGTAAACTTTTACAGCAATCGCATATAGTCTGGAGCTATAATTGTTACTTTTAGATTTTGAGAGCCTTGCTATATATGTATAACCTGTATTTTCCTGGAACCTTGGGTACCATGTATCACCTATGGCTGAGAGTAGGAGTTCTGCAGTTCTGAAAGTCAGCATTGCCGCATACAACTGTTAAAAAAAAAACTGAAAAAGAGATCAGGCTTCAATTAGAGATTAGAATAAAGCCAATCGGGTTGGGACTAAAGTAAATTAGAATACAGGGGTAAGGAGGACATTGTCTGTATTTTAGAACTTCACATACTATATGAGACCAAAGGAAGAGAAATTTATTTTATCCAAAATCTAAATTTTCTGTAGCACACAATCTGACTCAACCAGTCTGGATAGTTCATTTAAACAACCCAAACACAGGGATCCCAGAATGGGAATGAGGGCTTATAACTCTGTATAGCTTAATGTAATGCCCAGATACATCCCAGAGCATGTTGAGTAGATAATTAAAAAACATTGTCAAAGTACCTTGAGGGATGGGAGAAAAAATATGGAACTTTAAACTTTACCACTGGGAAACCCCTGATACTGTCTCAAATATTAGAGACTGCCAAGACAATAGGCCCGTAATCTTGAGGCTTGCTCTTGTGAAGTTTACTTATTAAGCAGAGAAGCTAAGTCTACCTATAGTTATGCCTAAGAGTTACTTCCATAGGACCTCTTCTGTTGCTCAGATGTAACCTCTCTCTCTCTAAGCCCAACTCTGAAAGTAAAATCATTACCCTCCACACTATGTGGGACATGACATCCAGTGGTGAAAGTCTCCCTGGCAGTGTGAGATATGACTACCACTGATGAGCCTGGCCGTAGCACTGTGGGATCAACAATGCCTTACTGACCAAAATGGGGGGAAAGAGTTGTAACAAATAAGGTATCAGTGTTCTAGAGAGTTCAAATAGAGTCAAGAGGCTACTCTGGACGCTACACTTATGCAAGCTTCAGCTATATATATTGCTGTTTATCATGGTTTGCCAAACCCCAATCAAAATCATTCCTGCCAACTCTAAAGAACATCTGAGATTCTACAAAGGTTGCATGCACTAGGAGTACTTTCCAGAAACCAACAACCTCCAAATGGGTTCCTAAGCCAAATAAGTACTGAAACTCAGAGGGTCCAGCCTCTTCAGAACATCACCTAATTCCATTCCCCATCCCATATTATTGACAGCCCTTTCCAACATGAAAAGGTTAAAATGGACATAGCCCAAATGCACCTAAAGATTGGGAGAAAAATCAAAGGAGAAGGTGGAGTTTTAACAAAGAAGATAGGATTTAACAAATGAATATGATTGCTGAATCATTATATTGATATTTCTTTTAGTCTCCAGTGTCTTGGAGCAGCCAGAAGGAAACATCTAAAAATACTGAACTGTAACCCATAACAAACTCCAAAATCTGTTCTATAACTAATTGTTGTGGTGTGCTTTGAAATTTGTTGCCTTTTTGTATATATATTATTTCTCACAATTTAAAAAAAAACTCTAATTACCTCAGTTCCTACTATCTGATATATTATGTCTATCTTTCAACAAAGAATCACAAGGCATGATAGAAGACAGGAAAAAAAAACAGTGTGAATAAACAAAGCAAGCATCAGAATCAGACTCAGCTGTGATACCAATTCTGGAATTATCAGATGGGAAATTTAAAATAACTATAATTAATGTTAAAGCCTCTAGTTGTAAAAGTAGACAATATGCAGGAACGCATGCATGATGACAATTTGCAGGAGAGAGAGATGTAAACTCTAAGAAAGAATTAAAAATAGGTGCTAGAAAATGTTCTAAAAAATGATCATGGTGAAAAATACATAACTATGTGATGATATTGTAAGCCATTAATTGTATACCATGTACAGAATGTATGTGTGTGAAGATTTGTCAATAAAAATATATTTTTTTAAATGGTGCTAGAAATCAAAAACACTATAACAGAAATGAAAAATGTCTTTGATCATCAGTAGGCTGAATGCACCAAGGGAAAAAAAAATCAATGAGCTTGAAGATATGTCCATAGAAAACTCCAAAACCAACATAAAAAGGGAAAAAAGAATAATAAAAAAGAGCAGAGTATTCAAGAACTGAACAATTCCAAAGGTGTAACATACATAATTAGAATACCAGAAGGAGAAGAAAGAGAGAAGAGAGAAAAAAAAATATCGAAGTAATAATGACAAAAGAATGCACTAAAATTAATGACAGACACCAAACCACAGTTCTGGGAAACTCAGAAGAAAACCAAGTCTGTCAAATATAAAAATAAACTATACCCAGGCATATCACATTTAAACTGCAGGAAACCAAAGACAAAGAAACTCTTAAAAGAAGTCGGAGGGAATAAAACCTTACCTATAGAGAAAAAGGCTAAGAGTTACAATGAACTTAGAAACCATGCAAGCAAGAAAAATAGAATGAAAAATATAAACTATTGAAAGAAAACAAAAAAAACCACTGGCTTAGAATTCAATATCCAGGTCATTCATGAAATAAATTCTATATTCATTCCTTCCTCTAAAAGTGAAGAGGAAATAAAGATTTTCTCAAACAAATGAAAACTGAGGGATTTCATTGCCATCAGACCTGCCCTATAGGAAATTTTAGAAATTAGTCTAAGGGGAAGGAAAATGATATAGGTCAGAAAACTTGGATCTACATAAAAGAAAGGAAAAGCATCAGAGAAGGACTAAACTAAGATAGAAATAAAATACTTTATTTTTCTTTTTGTTAATTACTGACAGACAAATGTTTGTTCAAAGTAATAACAGTAGCAATGTATATGTGATTATAGGATATGGATAAGTGAAACAATTGACTGCAATTTTATAAGGGATGGAGGGGAATGAATTAGTAATATTCTGTTATAAAGTACCTGCACTACACAGAAAGAGGTTTAGTGTTATTTGTAAATAGAGTTAGTTGTAAATGTATATTGCAAACTCTAGGGAAACTACTAAAATTTTTTAAAAGAAGAATAAATGAAATGCAAAGATGGGAGATAAAATGAAATCATATGCTCTATTAAACCCAGAGAAGGCAGAAAAAAAGATGGAAAAAGAATAAGTGCGATGAAAAGAAAACAGCTACAAATGTGTGGTAGATATTAATTCAACTATATCAATAATTACTCTAAATGTGAATGGTCTAAATACACTAATTAAAAGACAGAGATTATCAGAGTTATAAAAAAAAATCAAGACCCAACTATATGTTGTTTACAGGAAACCTACTTTAAATATAATGACACACAGAGGTTAAAAGTAAATGGGTTGACAAAGATATACTATACTAATTCTAATTAAAAGAAAGCTGGAGTAACCATATTAATTTCATCGAAGGCAAATTGAAGAACAAGGAAAATTATCAGGGATATAAAGGGGAATCACATAGTGATATGTCAATTATTCAAGAAGATATAGCAATCTTAACATGTATGCACCTAACAACATAGTGTCAAAATGCCTAAGGTAAAAATTGATAAAGCACAAGGAGAAATAGGCAAATCACTATTATAGATAGAGATATCAACATAGATCTTTCAGTGATCAAATTGGCAAAAATTCAGTAATGGTACAGTTGACTTGAACAGCATTATCAAGCAACTTGACCTAACTGATGATTATAAGATATTGCATCCAATAACAGCAGAATATACATTTTTACCAAGCTCACTTGGAACGTACACTGAGGTAGATTACCTTCTCGGCCACAAAGCACACCTTAACAAATTTAAAACAATAGGAACCAAAGTATTTCTCAAACAATGGAATTAACTTAGAAATCAATACCAGAAAGATAGTTGTAACAACTATCACACCTCTAAATAATGTATGAATCAAAGAAGACGTTTCAAAAGAAATTCTTTGCAAAACATTTTTTTTAATATTTTGGACCAAATGAAAATGAAAAAACAACTGACAAAATTACGTGGGGTGATCAAAATCAGTGACTAGAGGGAAATTTTTAACATTAAATGCAGATATTAGTAAAGAAGAAAGATCTAAAATTAATAATCTGAGTTCCACCTTAGGAACCTAGAGAAAGAAGAGCAATTTAAGCTAGAGCATGCAAGAGAAAAGAAATAATAAAAATGGAAGAATAAATCAATTAAAGTGGAAACAGGAAAACAATAGCAAAGGGGGAAAAAATCTAGTACTTTGAAAAGATCAAAAAAATTAATAAATCTCTATCCAGACTAATGAGGAAAACAAGAAAGAGGACACAAATTACAAATATTAGAAATGAAAGAGAGGTCATCACTACTGATCCCATGGAAATTAAAAAGGTAATAAAGTAAAAATCTATGCCCATAGCTTGATAACTTAGATGAAATGGACCAATTTCTTAAAAAGATACAAATTATCCAAACTCACAAAGGGAGTAGATAATAGGACTAGATCCTATCTATTAAAGAAATTGAGTCAATAATTAATAATCTTCCAAGAAAAAAGGTACAAGTCTAGATGATGTCACTGGTGAATTCTACCAAAGACTTAAGAAAAAAAAATATTTCTTTCAGAAAATAGAAGCACAGGGAGTATTTTCTAACTCATCCAATGAGGCCATCTTTACCCTAACAGCAAAACCAGAAAAAGACATTACAAAAAAGCAAGACTACAGACCAATATCTCTCATGAATAGAGATGCAAAAATCCTTAGCAAAATATTAGTAAATTGAATCCAGTAATGTATAAAAAGAATTATACTCCACAACCAAGTGTAATTTATTCCAGGTATGCAAGGCTGGATTAAGATTCAAAAATCAATTATTATAATTTATCATATCAATAGACTAAAGAAGAAAAATCAAATGATCATTTCAATTGAAGTAGAAAGGTATATGACAAAATCCAACACCAATTCATGATTACCAAAAAAAAAAAAAAGAAAGAAAAAAACCCTCAGCAAACTAAAACAGCAGGAAATGTTCTGAACTTAATAAAGGACCTCTACAAAGACCTACAACTATCATAATATTTAACAGTGAAAAATTTTATGCTTTCTCCCTAAGATTGGAAACAAAGGCAAGTATGTTTCCTCTCACCATTCCTACTCAACATTCTACTGAAAATTTTAGCTTTAAATGCAATAAGACAATAATAGGACATTAAAAGTGGGCAGATTGGAAATAAATAAACAAATAAATGTGTTTTTCTTCATGGATCTCATGACTTTCTACATAGAAAATCCCAAAGAGTCAACTAAAAAACCCTTGAAAATAATGAGCAAGATCACAGTTACAAGGCCAATATACAAAAGTCAATTACTTTCCTATATACTAACAATGAACAACTGGAATTTGGAATTTAAACCCAACACCATTACAATAGCACAAGAAAACATGAAATGCTGTGGTGGTTTGGAGCTATGTGTATGCCAGAAAAAAATGTGTTCTTAACCTTAATCCATTAATGTGGCTGTGAACCCATTATAGGACCTTTGGATGAGATTATTTCAGTTAAGATGTGGCCCACATCAAGCAGGATGGGTCTTAATCTTATTACTTGAGTCCTTTATAAGTGCAATGAAATTCATACATAGAGAGAGAGAGAGAGAGACCGAGAGAGAGCTGGGAAACAAGAAGCTGAAATTCAACAGAACCCAGAAGAGACCAGAGAGGCCAAGAGAGGCTGTCAGGTGCTGTGTCATGTAACAATGGAATCAAGGACCAAGGATCACTGACAACCAGCCCCAGAATGCCCGTCTTCAAGAAGAAAGTATCACCTTGATGAACACATTTTTTTCTGGCATACACACAGCTCCAAACCACCACAGCATTTAATGTTTTCTTGTGCTATTGTAATGGTGTTGGGTTTAAATTTCAAATTCCAGCTGTTCACTGTTAGTGGACAGGAAAGTAATTGACTTTTGTACTTGATTGTACAAATTGACTTGATTTGGACTCTTTCCTGGCCTCAAAACCACAAGCCATTACATTCCCATTGTTTAAGCCATCCCTTTGCATTGTTTTGCTTGAGCAGAGAAGGAATCTAAAACAAATACTTTAGGTATAAATCTAACAAAATATGTACAGGATCTGTATGTGGAAAACTACAAAATTCTGAAGAAAGAAATAAGAAAATCACTAAATAAATGGAGTGATTTTCCGTATACATGGATTGAAAGAATCAATATTGTTAATATGCCAATTCTTCCCAACACGAGCTATAGAAATATTGCAATCCCAATCAAATTCTCAGCGAGCTATTTTGTAGATATTGACAAACTGATTCTAAAGTTTATATAGATAGGCAAAAGATCCAGAACAGCCAATAAAATATTGAAGAAGAACAAAGTTGAAAAATTGACACTACACAACTTCAAGACTTACTATAAAGCTACCGTAATCAAGTCAGTGTAGTATTGGTAAAAGAATAGATATGTGGCTTGATGGAACAGAATAAATAACCCCAAAATAGATCCACACAAATATATGCAACTGTTCTTTGACAAAGTAATATAAGCAAATTCAGTAGAGAAAAGATACTTTTTTAATCAAATGGATGCTAAAACAATGTATGTTCAAATATAAAAAAAAGAAAGTTAAACTAAACATAGACTTTACACCTTTCACAAAAATTAACTCAAAAATGGATACTCGACCTAAATGTAAAATGCAAAACTATAAACCGCTAAAAGAAAAAATACTGGTGACTGTGGAGTTGGTGATAAATTTTCAGATACAACACCAAAACCACAATCCACAAAGAAGAAGATTGATAACTTAGCATTTACTAAAATTTAAAACTTTTTCTCTGCGAAAGACATTGTTAAGAAAATGAAAAAGCAAGTCACATACTGGAGAAATATTTTCAAAACACATATCTGATATAGGCTTTGTATCCAAAATATTCAAGGATTATTGAAACTTAAGAATAAGGAAACAAATAACCCAATTTTAAAATTGGCAAAAGATCCAAAAAGATACCTCACTAAAGAATATATACAAATGGCAAATAAACATATGAAAATATGCTCAGCATAGTGTTTCATTAGGGAACTTCAAATTAAAACAACAATGAGACACCACTACACAAGTATTAGAATGGCTAAAATCCAAAACTCCGACATTAACAAATGCTGACAAGGACGTGGAGCAAGAAGAGTTCTCATTTATTGCTGGCGGGAATGCAAACATTGTACAGCCACTTTAGAAGACAAAACTAAACATAGTCTTACTATACTACCCAGCAGTCATGCTCCTAGGTATTTATCTAACTGATTTGAAAACTTATGTCCACACAAAAACCTGCACAAAAATGTTTACAGCAACTTTATTCATGGTTGCCAAAAACTGGAAGCAACCGAAATGCACTTTAATAAATGAATGGATAAATAAACTGTGGTACTGCCACAAATGGAATGTTATTCAGCAATAATAACAAATGAGCATGAAAAGTCATGGATGAAACCTAACTGCATATGGATAAGCTTAAAAAGCCAGCCTGAGAAGGCTATATACTATATGATTCCGATTATATAACGGTCTATAAAAGGTAAAACTACACAAGCAGTAAAATAATCAGTAGTTGCCAGGGGTTCAAAGGTAAATGACTAGTGTTGAATAGGTAAAAAACAGGGGAATTTTAGTCATGAAACTATTCTGTATGATACTACAATGGTGGATACATTACATTATGCTTTGGTCAAAATTCATAAACTTTACCTCACAAAGTGCGGCCCTTAATATAAGCATTTTTTAGATTGGGAGGTTGGGGAAATCAAGGAAGAAATACGGTCTGTGACGAGAGAATCTAACTGTATTACAAATGTATGGAAAAAACTCACTGAAGGAGCTGGAGGAAAAGGCGCTGAACTAAATGTAGAGTCTGAAAGACTAAAGGCAAAAGGAACTTCAAATAAGCTCTGAACTCTTGTTGGTAAAGTTGTTTCCTCAAGGATAAGGGTTATCAAATCTGATGGTGCTATACATATATACTGGAATTGAACAATTAAGTAAATGGATGGTAGATGGGAGCCTACTCCTGGAGTGGAAATTTACAGATAAGCAAAGGAAGGTTTGAACGATCTATGCTGGATTAGAATTGGAGACGTCAGTATGAACTCATCTGTAAATATAGATACAGGTAGTTACATATAGAAATATTATAGATAAGATATATCAGCTACTATGCACACATTATTTCCTTGCTTTGTCCACCGAGAGGGCCTAGAAGTAATGACACCCAAGTAACAATGAGCATACCTAGAGCCCAGATCTCATTTCTAATACCATTCCCCAATAAGAAAGAACCAGGTCTCCTTGAAGAAATAGTAGGACTAGGGCAGGAAATATACAAGATGAACCTGGAGCATCTTGTAATGCCAAAAATTAAGGAAATGACAAAAAAAATCTTATATTGATTGAAGTATGTCAAAGAGACACAGGAGCCAATTGTAAAAGCTCCCAATTACAAAATCTGGAACAATTTGGGTAGCAAAACTAATAAAGGAGTATTGCCATCTAACCCAAAGCATAAAATAAATATCCATGAATCTGTTCTGATACAAATGCATATGCACTTCATTTTATTGTGCTTCACTTTACTGCTGTTTGTGGATATTGCACTTTTTTTTAATTGAAGGTTTCTGTCAACCCTGTATCGAGCAAGTTTATTGGTGCCATTTTCCAACAACACGTGCTCACTTCATGTCTCTGTGTCACATTTTAATTAAGATATGTCCATTGTTTTTTTAGAAATAATTCTATTGCACACTTAACAGCTACAGTATAGTGTAAATTTAATTTTTATATGTACTGGGAAAAAATTCACGTGACTCTATTGTGATATTCACGTTATTGTGGTGGTCTGGAATCAAACCCACGAAATCGCCAAGGTCTGCCTGTAAATGATTGAATAAATAAGTAATGGGGGAGAAGAGATCAACCTTCCTTGCAGAAAAATTCCAAACAAGTAGATATTCTGTTGTTAATGTGGGGGAGCATAAATTTACTCTTTAACTGTGGGCTGGGCATAGTGACATCCTTTGGAAGAATATAGCATGGTAAGGGGGGAAATGATTAGCTTTACCATCAAGAAAACTGGCAAACAGCACCTCATCCAGGTAATAAAGGTCAGCATCATTAGCCATTAATCATGTTGATAGTATATACCCTTAACGTGATGTGATGAGAACAGCACTTCATCTCTTGGGTCTTCCTCCCCAAACCCATAACCTCAATCTAATCATGAGAAAATGTCAGACCAATCCCAGTGGAGGCACATCCTACAGAATACTTGACCAGTAATCCTCAGAACTGTCAAGGTCATCAAAAAGCAAGGAAATTCTGAGAAACTGTTACAGCTAAAGAGACATGACAACTAAATATAATGTGGTATCCTCGATGGGATCCTGGAACAGAAACAGATATTAGGTTACAAATGAGGAAATATGACCAAAGTATGGACTTCAGTTAAAAAATAATGTGTTAATGTTGGTTCATTAGTTGTAACAAATGTGCCAACTGATATAAAATGTTAATAATGGGGGAAACTGGGTGAGGGAGTATTTGGGAGCTCTCTGTAGTACCTTTGCAATTTTTCTGCAAATCTACAACTGTTTTAAAAAATAAAGTGGATTTGTAAAGAAAAAAGTCACCTCCTCCCTGAAGCCCTCTGCTTCCTTCAAGATCCCATGGAACTTGGCACCTCATTCTACCATCACACTGACCACATTTTCCCAAGTCTGTTCCCACCAGTCCAAAAGCCTCCCCAGAGCACCAATCCTATCAGCCTTAGCTTTGTAGTTTTGCCATCATTCAAAAAAGGAATTGCATTCCTGAGATCTGTTTTGAAGATAATAACTTGTGGATGCACACAGATGTTCTTTTTGGTCTATTCCTGAAACAGCCCTGTCCCAGTGCCTCTGGAGACACTGCCGCCTCCACTGAAGGACTGCACCCATTCCTGGGGACTGATGCTCTCTGCAGAGGCTAGGAAACACCGTGACCCATTCCAGGACAAAGCTCCAGAAACAGAGTCCAGTTAAGTCCCCTCTCCACTTGCCCAGCTGCCCTCTTTTCCTCGCTGGGGCTCAGGGGCCCTCTTCGCTTCAGCAAGGCTCAGTTGCTTATAGCCAGGAAAGTCGGCTTTAGTCCGGATTGTTTACCACACCTGAAGCAGTTAAGCAGTTCTATTTTTAAAGCCCTTGGTTTCTCTCAATCTCACTCAGGAGGTGGCAGTGCTCCAGGACCTGTTCAGGATAAACACTCCAGGCTTTCGCTCTTCCCTTTCTCCTCAGCTTTTATACCATCGCCAATACCATCCTCCCCCTGGTGCTGTCGGGGGAAGCTGGGCTCATAATTCTTCCAGGGAAGGCATTAGAAAGAAAGGAATTAAGTTCAATCAAAGTGTCAGTCCTGAATTGTTTGTGTGTTGAGGTGTAAGTGAGAAGGGCTTAATAAGTCTACCTTCTGTGCCCCAGTCTTCTCCCTCTCCTCGTTTCCCCCCATCCCACCAAAAGGTAGACCCTGCTGGATTTCACTTGTATTAGGTAAAAACAGAAGCTAATCAAATAATCACGTCACAATCCAAGATAAGACTCACAACCAGAAGCAGCAACCTCAAGAGGATGGATTTGAATAAACAAAGAGGTTGGGGGGGGGGACCATTTAAGCTTTTGTAATGAGGCAGCATTTGTTAAGAGCTTTCACAGTTTTGATTCAGAGTCCCCCTTGTCCAGCTCATCTCTGCTCAGGCCTTTTTACCAACCTTAGTGTTGGTGAGGCCCAGATTTATTTCTCCAGCTCAGACCTGTTCTCTGGCCTCCAGACCTTTATTTCTAACAATATATTTGCCAGGAACATGGATATCTCAAAGGAGCCTCAAATGCAACATGTCCTAAACTGACCTCATCATCTCCCCCTCCTTTCTGAGCTAACCCTCTGCTCCTGGAATGATAATATCATCCTCCTCTAGCATAAGCCAAAAATCTAGGAGAAACACCCCTTGATGCCCTCTCTCTCTAACCTCTATATCCAAACTCATCACTAAACCCTAATGATTTAACTCCTAAATATCGCTCAGATCCATCTCTCCAAACTCACTACCACTGCCATAGTCCAAGCTAACTTTAGTCCCTATGCCTGGCTGACTGCCATAGCCTCATCTCAGGTCTGCCTGCTTCCACTCCTGTCCTCTGCCAAGTCTTTCCCCTTCTAGCAGCCAACCTGATGTTTTGTAAGTGTAAAGACAATCATGGTGCACCTCTGCTTTAAATATTCCAATGGGCACATTTGCTCTCAGAATAAATACCTAAATGGCCACCATGGGCTACGAGGCCTTGCATGATCTCAACTCTCCAGTCTCATCTTGACCACCTTTCCCTCCCCCATTCCAGGCCTTTCTCACTCCTTCCAGGGCTTCCTCAGATCCATGGTAGTTTCCACCTTAGGAGGCTTGCACATGGTCTTCCTTCAGCCTGGAATGCTCTCCACCCCACAACCCAGGCCTAGCAAATGCCCAGTCACCCTTCAAATTTCAGCTCAAAATCAGATGAGTTTAAGCTCACCTACTAAACATCCTCATAGTCTCCTATGTATGCACTTACTCCATGGCACCTAAAATTCTTTGTAACTATGTGATATGCATGATTATTGGATTAAGATATGCCTTGCAGCTCTCAGGCAGGCATGTGTTTGGTTCCTGCTCTAATCCCAGAACCTGGAACAGCATTGGGCTCATAGTAGGTTTTAATAACTGTTCTTTATATGACAAATGGATCCTCCCAACAACCCTAAGAAGTCAGCTTGCTTCATATGCAGCTCAGAAGTATTCTAAAACTTACCCAGATCATATAATTGTTTAGAGCAGAGCGAAAATTGAACAAGACCTAGTTGCCTCTACAGCCCATGCATTTGATCATTATGTTTACTGTCCTGTCCCTCTTTGTCTATGGGACTCATGGGCTTCTTTCTTCCTGACCATTCCGGAATGACTGAATGGGGGTGTGGACACACACCAGGTGGAAATCTGAGCTAGGGGTCCATGGAAGGGATGCAAAGACCCTATGGAGAAAACACTAGCATTTTTTACCACTCAGTATCTACACATACATACTCCCTCTTTTCAACTTTACTAATAATAACTCACAATTATCAAGTACCTACTAGGTGCCTGGTACTGTTTCAAGAGTTTATATATTATATAAAGAGTTTATATATATATATATATATTATATATATATATATATATATATATACGTCAAGACCTATGAAGTAGGCACAAAAGTGCCTATATTTTTTCAAATGCAAAAACAGAGGTCCAGAAAAATATATATAAATAAATTGCCAAAGGCTACATGGCAGATTAGGGCAGAACTGGGACCACTTCTAATCACCACTTCATCCTGAGGAACTGGCCGCACTCTTTGTCCAAGCCTTGGTTTATTGGTTCATTAAGACATCCAGTCCTCCCTTAGAGAAGGGGTGAGCTAATAACATACTCCTCTCTCCAGGGATGCTCAACCTTGAGCCTAGTGACACAAGAATGAAAATTACCATCATCGATGCATACGGAGTTGGACTCCCAAAGGCGCTGTCCATCAGCCCCTGGTTCTTAGACCCTTCACTTTAGAGTGGTCCTGCTCCTTATCTTTTCTTCAGCCTAGTTCTCCAGCCTTTGTTTCAACTCCTGAGGGCATATGGAGACATTTGTTTTCTCCTTAAAATCACCAATTTCTATTTCTTACAACCAAAGACTCTTTCCAGAACTCTGGGTTGAGGCTCAACTCAAAAGATTATGGATTAGGGCCTTTGATACCCTATGTCAGATTTCCTTATACTTGGAAATTAAGCTGACATCCTGACAAAAAGACGGCAGCAGGCAGCTCAGTGCTTGTCACAGGATAGCTGAAGGGGGTGGTGGAGGCTGGGACCAGAGCCAGTTCAGGGGACTTGAGAAGCACAACCCAAAGGCTAGATGGTAGCCAAGGAAGTAGGCAGTGCTCGCACTTCAAAGGACAAGCAGGTTCAAGAATGGCAATGGGAAGAAAGGGACAGCAGGCAAGGTGGCTTTGGCAGTGTGAGTGACCAAATTAAAATGACAAGAGCCAGCTGGGCAGGCTCCCCAGTGGGCACAGTCTGTATAAGTGCCCTGGTGAAGTCACCTACATTATCTGCGCACAAGTTGGGCAGAAACACATGGTCTGCTGCGATGGGCTGTCACCAATAAGGCAGAAATTGAAGGGTACAGTCAACAAATAGCCTCCCAGGCATTCTACTGAAAGAGAAATGTGTTGGCCAACATGGGCGGGATGCCCCATTCTCCTGCAAGTGAGCTGATGCTAATTACACTTCTCAGCCGATCTCCTTGGTTTACAGAAACAACATCCTTTCTATAATCCCATTTCATCCTGGGAGATAATAAACAACCCCTTTCCCCTATCACATTCCTCTTCACCCTGGAAAACATGCAAAAACACACAGAGAAAGATGAGATGCTGTATTAGTTAGGGTTCTCTAGAGAAACAGAATCAACAGGGAACACTCGCAAATATAAAATTTATAAAATTGTCTCACGTGACCGCAGGAACACAGAGTCCAAAATCCGCAGAGTAGGCTGTGAAGCTGACGATTCCGATGGAGGGTCTGGACGAACTCCACAGGAGGGGCTCACCAGCCGAAACAGGAAGAGCCTGTCTCTTCTGAATCCTCCTTATAAGGCTTTCAGTGATTACATTAAGCATCACTCATTGCAGAAGGCACTCCCCTTTGGCTGATCACAAATGAAATCAGACATGATCATGATTTAATTCTATGAAATGTCCTCATCGCAACAGACAGGCCGGCACTTGCCCACACCACTTGGCCAAGTTGACACATGAACCTGACCATGACAGATGCTGATTCAACAGATGGATGCAGTACCTCCAAAGCACAACCCTGGCCAAGTAGTGGAGCAATTGCTTGCAAAAACTGGACAGCACATACTGAGCAGCACGATCAAAGCACACAAGGGACTTAGATTTAGATTTTATTCTCACTGAACGGAAAACCCATTTGGAAGTTTTGAGCAGATGAGTGCCATGATGTAATTCACAGTTTAGAGGGATCACCCTGGCTGCTGTGAGAACAGATGTAGACCAGCAAGAGTGCAAGCTAGGAGATATCAGGATCCTGCAACGGTCCAAGGGAGCTATGACAGTGGCCTGGGTCACCTAACAGTGGGATTTGTTTTGAAGATAGAGCCGAAAGGATTTTGCTGATGGATTGTATGTTGGGTATAAGAGAGAGGCAGAAGACAAGGATGATTTTAGATTCTCTGATCTGATTCTCTGATCTGAGCCATTAACTGAGATGGGAAGGAGTCGATTTGGGGAGTGGATATCTGGGGTTCTTTTTTTTTTTTTACTTTTTTATTGTATAGTATAACATATATATACAAAGCAAAGAAATAAAAAGGCAATAGTTTTCAAAGCACTCTTCAATAAGTAGTTACAGGACAGATCCCAGAGTCTTGTCATGGGCTTCCCTAAAATCCTCTCAGATTTTTCCTTCTAGCTGCTCCAGAATATAGGAGGTTACAAGGCTTAAATACATTTTTATCACCACAATCGAATTTTTTTCTTTTTTTGTGAAAAATAACATATATACAAAAAAGCAATAAATTTCAAAGCACAGCACCACAATTAGTTGTAGAACATATTTCAGAGTTTGACATGGGTTACAATTCCACAATTTTAGATTTTTACTTCTAGCTGCTCTAAGATATTGGAGACTAAAAGAGACATCAATTTAATGATTCAGCATTCATATTCATTTGTTAAATCCTATCTTCTCTGTATAACTCCACTATCACCTTTGATCTTCCTATCCCTCTCTTTAGGGGTGTTTGGGCTATGGCCATTCTAACTTCATGTTGGAAGGGGCTGTCACTAATATGGGGTAGGGAGATAGAACTAGCTGATATTCTGGAGAGGCTGGGCCCTCTAGGTTTCAGGACTTAACTGGTCCAGGTACTCTGGGGTTCATTTTGAACATGTTATATCTGACATGACTATTAGCCATCTGAGTAGATACATGATATGGAGAGTCTGTGTAAGAGTCTGCGATTGAGATTAGGATTGGGATTGGGGTTTTGTGGCCCTCAATTCTCTCTCTCTCTCTCTCTCTCTCTCTCTCTCTCTCTCTCTCTCTCTCTCTCTCTCTCTCTCTCTCTCTCTCTCTCCCTCTCTCTCTCCCTCTCCCTCTCCCTCTCTCTCCCCCCCACACACACACTCAATCCTTGAGTTGTCAATATAGTGGACTTCACTCTCTGCCTTCAGGAAGGCCATATAACTCAGACTTCCAGTCAGAGCCTGCATCGCCTTTCCACAGAAATTTATTTGGAGATTGGCATGAGACTCCTTCAGAACTGATGAGATATCTTGAGAATTCCACAAAAAGACTTATGGAATAGAAGTAAGCACCCTACCCCAGAGGATTTCAAGCAGAGTCAATGAAAGGGTTGGAGCTTTTGCAACTATATTATGATTGTGGTGAGTGAATGCAGAAGAGAAAGAGAGAGAGAGAGGCTAGTGATCAAATTATACCTGAAGCTTTCTCTGTCTCTCATACTTATACTCATACTCATACTCTCATACTCTTATTTCTGTTGTGTGAGCTGCCAATAAATTCTGCTCCAAAAGAAAAAATTCCAGGTGATTCTAATACAACACATCTGTGGAGCAGTTTGGGGGGATAACTATGGTATATGCATGGTCCTATATCATCTTCAATCAAGTGTGGTCTGTGAACCTAAAACATGGGAGCTAGGTAGAATTGGAAAGTCTCAAGCCCCACCCCAAACCTGAGAAATCAGAACCTGAATTTTAGCAAGCTCTCCAGGTGGTCTATATGCACAAATATTCACTGTTAGGATACAAAGAGCTTGTGCTTTTCCCGTGGGTGAAAAAAAAACACACGCTTATGATAAAACTAACAATGCCAGGGTAGGTAGGCATTGGCAATAAATGTCTTGGGGGCAATTAAAATTACTGCCATTTACTGTGAGCCTACTTCTCCTTCAATTTGCTGAAGTCTTCACATGTATTACCTCATTAATCCCAATAGAAGTCAATGTTATTGCTCAATTTATTTTAAAAGATGAGGAAACCAAAACCAGAGAGGTTAAGCTCCTTGCCTAAAGTTACACAGCCAGGAAGTGGCTGTGCTGGTTGACATCTATTATCTTAGTGGTAGACATTAATTGTTAACCTCACATGCATTTCCCCTTCTTGAGTGACAGCTCCTCCCAGACAGGGCTGCCTCTCCCCACACCAACCCCAACCTGGCTCCAGGCCTGGTCAATTAGCGTATTGCATTTCTTTGACCATAGAGATTGATTATGGGAATGCATGAGACCCAAGTTAGTCCAATAAGCATCAGGTCTGGAACTTTTGCGCAAACTGTGGGGAAAACATGCTTTCTTCTTGATGGGAAAACTAAACTGGTAGGATGCCAGCCTTTTGCTGCTGGAATGAAATTGCCACAATAGGGGTACCTGGAAATGAATCAAGGTGTGCTAAGGCAAATTTCTAATGTCATTGGTTAAACTTCTAGATCCGGCCATACCTGAAGTCAATAACCTTTGAACTTTTTGGTTATGGATCCAACAAATTCCTTTGGGAGGGTGGTAGTAAAGCCAATTTGAAATGAGTTTCCTTCATTTGAAATAAAAGCATCAGCAATGCAGCCAGCCCCCAGAACCAGCTCTGCTTAATTCAAAGTCTGTTCTTTCTAGAAGTACTTTCTCCCATAGAAAGGAGGGTGAAATCCAAAGGTAGTGAAAACTGAGTTGGACCATGAGGCATTCATAAGGATGTGGGGGAGAGGATTACTGAAAGTAAAATAGACATGTCCCATAACCTAATTTCTCAGCCTTCTCTGTACTTCATTCCCTTCAGTTGGACTGTGGACAAAGCAGGCACCTGAGCTCTTCTCTATGACCTATAGAACCTAGGATGGTGCTGGGTAAGGATGCAGTGACTGTGTGGTAGGTACCTGTTGAATAGTTTGAAAATTCCTGGCCATTTCTGTAGTGGCTATTTTGCAGCCTAAGGGCACACAATTTTTTAAACACCCTTAGACTCACATTACTGCTGTTCTGCCCTCTATGCTGCCTTGTCTCATCTTGGGGAAAGTCAAGAAGCTGACTTGACTCTCTGGTCCTCTCTGACCTCCTTCTATCCCCACCTCACTACCCATCTTTGCTCCAAGCAGAGTTACAGTTCCAAGAATAGCATCCTGAAAAATAGCTGCTTTTACCTAGCTGCTTTTTACCTCTGCCCCAAACTAAAGACTTTTTACTCCTTGTTCTTATTTGTGCTTAGCTGTTATAAGATAACATCAGCAAGTAAACTTCAATAACTCACAGCCACTTCAGTTTTTCCTAATCCAACCACACGGTTCAACTGAATTAAGCACTTATAACAAATGGCATTAGCAAGAAAAAAGCCCATTTATTGGGCATCTGGATGATGAGATCAATTTCCCAGCCCCCATCTTTGAACTCATGGATCCTGGCCGTCCCTCGGCATGGCTGTGGCTCTTGGGGGATGATGTGTGATGCCTCCCCCTCAGACCAGAGTTCCTCCTGAGCTATAAGGAAAGAGACCATAAGGAAATGGCTCTGCTCTGGTGGTGGGAAAGCCCTGAGCTCTGTTCAGCGTGACTAGATGGCTGGCAGTTCAGTCATTCATAGATGAACTAAGCCCTTGCTATTCTAGGCTTTGTTCCAAACTCTGGGGATAAAGTGAGACATAAGACAGACCCAACAAGTAAAGAGATAAATGAGAGTTTCCCAGGGTCATAGCTGCCATGTGGAAAATAAAGCAGGAAAGAGTAGAAGAGCTTATCAAGTAATGGAGGAAGAGGCTCAATATTAGACAGAGTACCCAGGGATGATCTTTTTGAGAAAGTGACTTTGCATTGAGACCTGAAAGAGGAAAAGAAAATAACCACAGAGTGGGGAATCGAAAGAGCATTCTTTGCCCACAAAGGATCAACATGTGCAAAGTTTCTGAGACAGGAGAAAGCTTGCTTATTCTGGGAGCTAACAGAAAGCCAGAGTGAGCTCCTCCATAACAGGAGAAAGCAACAGAAAATGGGTTTGCACAGGTCAGCAGGTGGCGGGTTATCGAGGCCTGGGAGGTCACAGTGAGAGTTTGCTTTCTGTTCATGATGCATTGTGAGCGCACTGGATAGTTTTAGCAAGAGGATTAATGTGGTTTGGTTTATATTTTTAGAAGCTCACACTGGCTACTGGTGGAAGAATGGATTAAGGAGGATCAAAAGAAGACTTGTGTCATGGCGCCAAGTGCCAGTCATCAGGTGGCGTTTACTGTGTGCTGGGGCTCCAAGGCAGGTTTCAGGTGACAATATCAAGTTTAAGCTGAAAACAGAGACACGAAAACCCCAACTGTTGCTTGGGGAATATTTCATTTCATAGACATCTAACCAAGATTGGACCATAGAAGACAGGTGGTCTCGTTCTTTGTGCAACAGGCTCCTTTCTTTTAGCCTGGATCCCAACTTCTCATGATAGAGACAGAGACACATTTACACAATCAAGGAGAATGGATGCAAACTTCACAACCTCACTCAGCACCACTGTCACTCATTTTGATGCAGAGGATGATTTCCCTCCACATGCTGAGACACCTGCCAAGCAAGTTCTCACTGGGAAAGCATCAAGAGCCCAAAGGAAAAGCTCCAGACGCTCAGATGCTACATGAAGAATGGGCTGGGAGTCTGTGCCCATAGTACAGTTGGTATTGCCAACAGCCCTCTCCCTTAGCATCTTCAGAGTAACCAAATAATCCATCTACCTGAAATGAACTCTTTCAAAAGGAGAGAAAGAGAAAAAGAATCTGGAACATTACTAAGACCTAAATTGACCAACTTTGATCAAGATGAGTTAGTAGAATAGTAGGCTCCTCATCAGCTGCATTCTAATACCTTATTTGGAGCCTCTCAATCATTATAAAATCATTTGAACTTCTCAGCAGAAGTACACACTGGGGAGTCTATTTTTGAGTCTCTCAGAACACAAAGAGAGTCTTTCCAATGCAGGATCTGGGCAGGGCACACAGCTTCCTTTTAAATGAGGAGGAAGAGATGTCCACTTGCCTCTCCTTTGTTAATAAATCCCTCTTCCCTCTTTGAAAATTTCCCTGAAAGTCTGCAATAATTTCTGATGATGGAAGAAAAGCAGAGCCTCACCTGAGTAAGCAGTTGCTGCTGGCTGGCAGAGCATTCCAGAGAACTCTTTGGTGAGCTGAACTCCCAGCTAGACACTGGGTCTTAGGAAGGAAGGGGCTGGTGAATCCTTGATTATCTTTAAAGGAAACCAACTGAGCCCAGTCCACCTTCATGCTCTGTGGCAGACCCCAAAGCTATTAAAGGATTTCAGAGGTTATTTGACTTTAAGCTAGAACAAAAACCCAGAAACTCTGTGACTAGCCATAAGCAAGGGCTGCCAGGGAAATACCAGCTCCGTTATTATCCAGGACCCTGTGTGGCTGCTGTTCACACCTGGATAGTGTGCTGGCAGTATAGAAATACCTGCTGAGCTTTGACAGCTAATGGTACCATCTGCTCTTAACAGTCACAAGGGACTTAAACCCCGCCCAAAGTCAGGCTTGATGGCTTGATTCTGGATTAGTTAACCAATCAACCAATATTGAATCATGCTGTTAGGTGTTGGGGAGAGTTCCTGCCCTCTAAGCAGCTCACGGTAGGATCCTAGTAGGCAGGGAGTGAGAAGCAAACAGAACAGAGCTGCTTGGCACCAGGCATTATAGGAGAACTGGGCTGAGCAAGATGAGCAGGACACAGCTCCCCTGTGGAAGAGCTCAACCTCTAAAGGGTACACAGACGTGCAAACGGGAATTATACCTAATTGGGGGGGGGGGTATGCGGCTACACGGAGAATGTGCAACCACATGGCAGGTGCAATGGATCTGGAGATGGAAGATATTTAAAGGGTAAAATCACCTGCTCTCACTATTGTTTATGGGAGATGAGCATGCAGGGGAAAGAACACAGAGCATAGGTTCCTTTTCCAAATTTCACCATTCACTTGCTCTGTGTATTTACACAAGTTCCTCTCCCTCCCCTCCCCCGCTTCCAGTGTTCCCGTGGGTTCACCCCAAGGATCCGCGCAGATGCCCCCTAGATCCTGCTGCTGTGATAGTGGATGCTGCAGGTGTCTATTGCTCCTTCCTGTTGCCATTTCTCCAGCACCAACTACCTGCCAGGTCCAGCAGTTTCCATAGTCTCCAAAGCTACCCTGTAGTGAAAGCATTATCCCGCATTTTAAATACGAGGAAACTCTGATTGACCCCGGAGAGGGCGTGTGATGCATCTTCAGTGAAGGAGCCCTTTACCAAGAGAACGGTGTCCTTAAGTGAATAACTGCCCCTGGGAATTTTTTTTCCGTCAAATTGGCCTCATGGGCTGCCTACTTATGCTTTTCCCTGACTTGACCTTCAGCCCAATGGCACGCTGCCTTCCCCACCAAACCCCAGCCCCAGCCCCACCCCGCCTCTGTAACAGTCGTCACTATTGTGGTTGCGTGTCCGTGGGGTGACGAGCACTCCGCCAAGCGCTTGCCGGGGGCGCTGGGTTTGGGCGACTGGATGGGGGAAGGGGGACGGCTTAGCCTCACAAACGCGTCGATGAGAAAAGTAAGACCACCCGGAAGGACCCCCAGACATCTTCTCGCCCACCCCTGGCATCAATGGGCTGAAGGAAATGAAGCTCTACTGGAGAAGAGCACAGCCCAAGGGCCACATCAAGCCGGAGGCCGAGGGCAGCGCTCGCAACCGTAGCGCAGGGTCTTTCACCTTCCACTCGGCACCGCCTGGCTCCAGGACCCGGCTCAGGGCTCGCAGGAGCGTCCTGCCCCTCCCCCTCGAGCCCTCCCCCACCCACCCCCCAAAAAGCACACGCACACACTTCCTATTAAGGCAACAATTAAGGAGTGGGGCGAGGCTCCCTCTCCATCTGGGTAATTATGGTCTCATTAGGAGCCAATCCGCACGGGCTATGAGCATTACCGGCTAGGAAGACGCGCTCCCAGCGCTGCTAATGGGAGAAGCTGCGGCCAGGGAGTGAGTGAGCTAGAGGGCCCGTCAGCCAGCAGCCACAGTGACCCCGACTCCCCTACACACTTGATCCTCCGTAGGGATCCAGCGTTGGCCTGGTCGCTCCCTGGAGCGCTTGGCACCTCCTAGAGAACACCTGCAGGGAAAGTCAGATCCAGGATCTTTGGGTTCTAGAAACCTGTGTCCCTTGTGCCACACACCTGTGCCTGGTCGCTGGGGAGAGTAAGCCACCACCTTTGCCTCCTGGAACTTGGAGTGTGGGATGGGGTGGGAGGACAAGTGAGTGTGGTAAGAGATCATTGTATACCTCCATAAAGGGAAGGCAAAGAAGGGGTGACTACTCTGCCTATCTGGGGTGTGGAAGGCTTCCTGGAGGAGGTGACATTTACTATTGGGGGGAGGGGGGAGGAAGCAACGGAAGAGACCCAGGTGGAGGAGCATCCCTCCAGACAGAGGGTGAGGCTGAATGATGGCAGGTCCAAGAACACCTGCAGGCTCCCTTCTGATGGGGATTTACTTTAGGTGAAAGCAGGAAGCAAGGACTAAATCTGGAAGGTCCTGGGGTGGGGGTGGGTGGGGTATCAAGCATTAAAAGAAGTAACTGTGTGGTGCAGGTTTTAGAACCATTCTCCTTCATGGCCTCTGGTGGGGGGAAAGGAGGTAGCTGCTACGGAGAACTTTCTTCTCAGTTCTCCCTCACCCCCAGTTGGAGCTTATGGTTCCCTCCCAGCTGGAACACAATTTCCTAAGAAAGTAACAACACCCAGCTCTACCTCCACACCAGAGGAGCAGCAGGTGACAACTGCCACAGCCAGCTGTCAGCTTAGCCTCTAACCTCCAGATCTGTAGGGAGCACTGGCCTCAGCCTACCTGCAACAATGTGGGTAGAGGGACAGGCCTGAGGATGAGGGTAGTTTGCAGGCTGGGGAGCCCCAAATCTCTCCTGAGCTCTCTGGGGCACAGACCCCAGCTTAGCATTCTCAGGTGCTTGCCCACATGGGCGGGCACTGCCGGGTGGAATCTGCAGAAGAGACTGGCCAGCACAAAGACTGAGTGGAGGATAAGGAGGAGTGGTGAATCTTGAGAGAGTCCAGTGCTTTATGGGCAGGACAGCTTCCCAGAGGAAAGGTGGACTTCTTAGGTCTCCAGAAGAACAGGATTTTGAAAAATAGAGAAAAGGTATTTCCAGCAAAGGAACAGTGGTGCCAAGGCATCGAGACAGGAATGGAAGATGAGTTCACCAAAAGGCAGGGGTACAGGGTCAGCAGGTGGAGGAAGATGAGGCTGGAGCCAGACCAGTGGAGCACCTCCCATGCCAACTTCACATATTTGGGAAGGCAGCAGCTTTCTACCAAGAAGGGGCCAGCTAGAGCCTGAGCAGCCTCAGGGAAGAACCTCCCACTCTCCTTCCCAATTGGGACCCATTTGTTCCCCTCTGTGTTCATATCTCAGGCCCCAGAGCCCATGGGCAGGAAGTGAGCCTGAGGCCCTGTATGCACAGGTGTCCTGCTCCCTGGCACGACTGCCACAGGCGGGCACTCAGGAGCCCCATTGCGCAGGCTGCGCTAGAACTCACTAAGGTAGGCAAAAGGACAGAGGGAATCTCAGAGTAGGAGGGACTCTTGGAGATGTTTAGCTTCCTCTCTTTCTTTATACAGATGGGCAAACTGAGCCCCATGAGGGGACTTGCCAAAGTCACCCAGCCAGGACACACAGCCCTGGTGGCCTCTCCAGCGGGGAAAGCCACACAGCCTGGGGGAACCAGAAGCTGGTGTTCCCTACCTCGGGAAGAGGTGTGACCACCCACCCGCGGCCGGGCGAGCTCCAAGTGCCTTCGGAACCCAGCTTCCTCCGGGCAGCGGCTGCAGCCTACGCCGACAGCACGGTGAGCACAGTCTACGCACGCCTGGCGCGCTGGCCCCCCGCGGGCAGAGCGATTGTGTCCAGTGAGCTGCGCTGCTGAAGGTTCCAGCTGTTTCCTACCCCTCCCTTCCAACCGGAACATTCCGAGAAGGCTTGCTTCTTTTTAAAAAAGAAAAGGAGAGTTGTTTCCTTTTTATCTTCCTCTTGGGCTCCTGATTTTTCTTTATCCCCCCTTCCCTGAGGACTGACTCGGGGCAAGGAGAGCTGCAGATAGGAAAAGAAAAGCCCTTGGGTCCACTCCTCACTCCTGCGGTCGCTACCTCTGCCCCTGCGGGACCCCTGGGCCCTTGGGCTGCGGGAGCGCGCCCGCCAGAGACGCGCGGTCGCCTCCTGGCCCGCGCACGGAGAGGCTGGACCCGGCTCTCAATAGCCGCCCAGTGCTCGGTCAATCTTTAACTCTGACAAGCCGCAGGAATCAATCGAGAAACGCTGCATATTGTGCTATTATTCTCGCCTTCCTCCCCAATAGGAGCTCATTAAATTCCTCTCTGAAGCTCGAGCCTGGAAAAAAAAAAGCCTCTAAAAAAGCTAGAGTCAGAGGGAGGCGCCCTGGCGCCGGCGCCCGGCCCCTCGGGCCCCATCAGCCCACCCGGTTTCCCGCCCGCCACCTCCCCGCTGCCGAATCCACTGGGCCAGCCGTCCAGACTTAAAACGAAGCCGTTTATTACGATTTTGCCTTCACATTATGTTCCGATACAATCAAAACTCCAGAACGAATCTCTTGAATAAAAGTCCTGCGAATGAGCGCAAATACGGGTCCTGGGACTCCCCAGTGATTGAGCGGGCCGAGTCAGGATTCAGAGGCGATGGTACTAAATACACGCTGCTTCGGGAGCAGCGGAGCCGGACGAGGGTCGGGAGGAGGGCGAGGGGACAGCCCGCCGCGCGGGGCAGCCTGGTTCCGGTCCTCCAGTTGAGATTATACCTGGGGCATTTGGGCTGCGAAACCCAGACTTCGCCCCCAGGCGGGCGGCCGCGCCTGGCCCAGCAGGAGATTGGCCAGATTTCTTTCGTTGGCGCCAAAGCAGAGGGGGCACAGGCGAATGCAGTCTGTCCCTAGGCCTGAGGGGCGCTCAGGCAGGAGCGCAGGGTCGGCTTTGGCCCGCGCAGAGGACGCCCTCGCGCCCGGGCCTTTTCTCCAGTTGCGTTCACCCAAGTCTGGTGTCCCTCTGAGCCTCGTGCTCCGCACTGCCCCCGCCCCAACCTTGCAGATGGGTAAGATGCGGAGTTTAGAAAGCTGTTTCAGGAAAAAAAATAAAAGTCCCACTTCAACTTTATTAGGTTAAAGCAAAATTAAATCTTGGCTATTCACACGTATGTTACAGAGGACGGGAAGCGTCCAGAAGAAACTCCTGGCGTTTAGTGGAGCCACAGAGCGCGACGGCATTAAGCATCAGAACGTCAAGCAGCCTTAGATTTCACGATCACTCCAAACAGGACATAGAAATACGGAAGGACAGTCTGTTTCCACGGGGAAGAGTTCTTCTCGTAGAAATGATATATATATTTATATATATAATTTTTTTTAAACCAGTCACCACTAAGGTGAGTCCTTTCTCTGCTACTAAGCAGCCGAGGATACAAAGTATCTTCAGGGTGCTCTAAGAAGAGTAACACCTGCCAAATTAAAACTACCTCCCCCATTCAAAAAAAAAAAAAAAAATCGCCCCCTCTCCAAATTGGAAAAAAAAAGGGGGGGGGTGGAGGGGCATATTAGGTATCAGTAGGTGGAAAAATTCAGAAGGGCAATGAGAAGAAAAAATATTTCACATTATACAGTGAAATGCAAAGTTTCTCTTAAGTAAATGGTAGGGAATATGAAAGCGGCGGTAAGAAACAATGACAAGGCAGTCACTTTCTTAATTACTGCAACTGGAATGGGAGAGGCGAGTTCATTTTTTGGAGATAGGAGTGTAGCAGAGCTAAGCGGAATTTACTTCTGCTAAGGAGGACACGGGCAAAGTGGTCGGACCGCCGGTGCGCGCCTTTTACCCGAATATAGCTGGGGAACCCGTAGGAAGTTTCAAATCCTGCCGCTTTTTCGCCCTCTACATTTCAGCCTCTTTCTCACTCTCCCTCCTGCCTGTCTCCTCCCTGGCTTGGCCCCTCTCCCTGCCTCCATTTCGGTGATGAGCATGTCAAAGGGGAAACACGAGGAATCCGGAGAAGGTTGAGTACTTCCAGCCCCCCATCAAGTTCCCGCGCTCCAGCTTGAGGTATGCTCGGTCGCCTTTCTCCATCTGGATTAGGACTCCGTTGCTGGCGGCCTCCCGGGTCACGTCCTGGTCACCAGCGAAGGCTGAAATTACCGGCCACCCGTTTAGCATGAGGCTCACCTGAGAAAGAGAAAGATCTGCTCAGAGGTGCAACCTAGGCAGGCTGCGGAAGCAGCGGTGGAGAGCGAACCAAGCCGCGACCGCGGGGCTAAGAGCCGCAAAGGCTGTGGGGAGGGGAAGTAGAGGAAGCGCAGGGAAGGCTTTGCTGCTTATCTACTGAGGGCTCAATGGGGGCGGAAGACAGCACGTGTGGGTGAAAGGAAAGTCGGCCCCAAAACGAGAATCGAGAATTGTCCACGTCCTGCTCTCAAGCTGAGCCACCTGAGCGAATCCCGCTGCGCTCTTTATCCATTTTAATGAGCTCCGCGGGTGGCTCAAGGGCCCTGAGTTCTTCAGTTTCTCCCCCAGTCTCAAAGAGAAATTCAGGCAACTCCGCTCCAGCACCCTCAGGAAAACAAAAAATAACAACAAGAAAAAAAATCCTGGGTCCTCCCGCTTCCAGCTGCCTCTCTACCTTAGGACACAGTGGAGAAGCCCGGCAGGGCTTCCAGTTGATTAGAAATCTCTTTTGAAGCTGCACTCTGTGCCTCATCTCCGAACCATGGACTACATTCCCGCCCCAGATCCACCCGTGACCGCCACCGTTCGGCTTCGCCCTTTGGATGGCATCAGCAGCCAAAGGCCTGGCACCCTCTCCCCAGCCACGCGTTTTGCCTTCTGTCTTAGCCCGATAGACACCTGGACACCTTCGGGGGCCCGGAGAGCCGGCCAGTGCTGGCTAGAGCTCGGCTGGAGCCGGGAGGGAGTGGCGCTAGGCCCTCCCTTCTCTCTCCACCCATCACTCGCCAGGGCTCGGAGCTCCTAATTTGAAAACCCAGAATCGGTCCCCAACGGGACGCCGGGGGACCCAGTCCGTGGTGCTGAAGGCAAGCTCATACATAGGCTGCCTCCCCGGTTTCTGAGGTCCTGTTCGTGGTGCCTAAGCCAGGGGTGTGGACCGCTGCCCAGGTTTCCAAAAGCGGGAGCTGTCCCTGGTGCTAACAGCAAAGGCCACAGGATGTCCCTAGAGTCCCGCAGGAAGTCGGGAATCTCTTCGGAGGAGCACAGAGGGGGGAAGCAGGAAACTCTGTCTTTGGATAGGGGGCTGGTTCCTAAGAGCCGACGACAGAGGAAGCAGTGAACAGGCCAAGCGACAGAACCGTAAGGCCCTGAAACTCTTCCCTCCAAGCTGTTCTGGGCACATGCAGCTGCCAATTCTCCCACCCCCATAAAGCCCGCACACCCCCACGGCTAGAAGTCCCTACTGGGGCCAGAAACTGGCCCCGCGGCGGCGGCTGACCTGGATGGTCTGTCTGTTGTAGACTTTTACCACGTGGAAGTTAAAACTGTAGATCCCTTTGCGCGGGGCGATGAAAGTGCTGCGTTCTGAGTCAAAGTTGTTCCCGATGTTCACTAGTACCTATGACGAGACGGGAGCGGAGGGGAGTGGGCACGGGTCGTCCCGGACCCTTGTCCCCGCGCCTCCGCAGAGCCCTTGGACAGGACCCGGCATCGGCCGTCCTCCCCTACCCGACCCCGGATCTGCATGACTTGCGGGAAGCAGCACTCACCTGGTCGAAGTAGATGATCATGGTGCGATTGCTCATCTCGGACGGCTCGTGGTTGGTGCTCCTGATGGCAGAGAAAGCCACCTTAGCGCTACCGGAGCGCACGGAGATGCCCAGAGCCGTGCCCGTGGGATCGGACGTGGGGTTGGAGTCGCACACCACCAGGCACTTGCCCTCCAGCACGATGGGCTCCGTCTCGTTCTGCCCCCGGGCCGGGCCTGCCAGCCACGCCGCCCCCAGCAGCAGCAGCTCCACGACGCCCAGCATCGCGGCGCCGGCGCCCACCCCGCCCCCAACCCCCGGGGCTGCCTGCGCCAGCCGGCCCCCCCCCCTCCCCAGCCCCGCTCCGAAATGCCCTCCTCAGCTCCGGGCGCAGCTCCGCCGACGCCGCTTCTGGACACTACTGCTTTTCTTGCACTCCGGGGCAAGTGTCCCCCGACGCGATGCTCCCAAAGCCCCGCCGGGCCTCAGGGGTGCCGCGGCTGCCCAGCCACACTTGAATGCATAGCCGCTGCCGCCGGGTGCCCGCCGCCGCCGCCGCCGCCTCCTGCCCGCACCCGCCGCTGCCGCCGCTCTGAATTATTGATGCAGCCGGAGCTGCAGCCGGAGCCAGCGGAGAGCGCGCGGCGGGCACAAAGGCGCGGACCGCGGCCTGGCCCCGCCCCCGCCGCCTCCCTGCCCGCCTCCCGCCGCAGCCACGCCCTCGCGCCGGCCGAGGCCCCGCCCCCCGACCAATCCCGACGTGTCGCGCTCCCCTCCTGGCCAATGGCTGCGCTGTCCGCGCGCGGCCACCTGACCACCAGCGCCGTTGTTATTAGGCGCGGCGAGGCGGGCGGTGCGCGGCAGCTGGGCTGGGCTCTGGCCCGGAGTCGACTGAGGGAGTGAGGGGGGAGCGCGCGCGCGCGCGCCCGCGCCGGGACGGTCCGCCGCGACCGCGGCCGCTCGCTTTGCGGCCTCTTGCCGAAATCCCGGTTCTGTGTGGACTCCTCAGCCCTCCTCGCACGCCTCTCTCGCCACCCCTCAGGTAAGCGGGCGCGCGCGCGCCCAGGCTGGGGGTAGATTGGCGCGGCTCCCTGGGGCGTCCGCTTGTGGGCGCGCGGGGCGAGAGGGGAGCGCCCCCCAGCGGGCGCAGGCGCGAGGGGCAGCCGGCGAGCGAGGCCCGCAGCTGCTCAACTGCTTAAGCTGGCGGGCCGGGTTGCGGGGCGCGTGCGTGGGCGGAGGGCGGGGCCGGGCCGCGGCCTGTGGGGTGGGGGTAGGCGCACTTGGCACCCGGGGGGAGCGCTGTTGGGCTGGGGCTCCAGGCCCGAACCTCGCGGAGGAGCCCGAGGAGGGCCGGGTCCCCGCGCTTCCCTCCCAGACCCGTGGCCGCGAAGATGGAGCTCAGTCTTCGCTGCTCTGCCGGCGGCGGCGTCGGATTGAGCGCTCATTCATGCCTCCGTCGATTCATTTATTCAGGTAGATGGTTCATTTATTCAGGTAGCGTGCCGGGCGCTGTTCCAAGGAGCTCAGGATTTGCGCCCTTCGCCATTCAACCTGTGAGGCAGGAAGGGGTACGGAAGCGTCGCACACAGGCTCATTTGCCCGATCCCCCTTTTCTCTTCTGCACACAAAATTTACCATTTGCATGTGTACCTTTTGTTCACTGTGCCACTTAGGGCATGCTTTATTCACATGTAGCCGCACACCTTTGCCAAATTCTGTAGTTTATGGGCCGTGCTTCAAGGGTAATTTGACCCTCACGCGTTGACTTTAGGGCTTCACAAGTACACGCAGTCATGCTAGTGAAAGTGAAAAACCCAGCTTTGCTGAGTGTCAAGAGAAAGAGAGGGCTGCGTTTGTTTGAACTAGAAAGGGTGAATCCCAGCCTGGGAAGCGGAGAGCGAAAGATGAACGGGGAGGGGGGGCGCGCGGACCTCGGCCAAATCCAGAGCCAAAGCGCCGGCCAAAGCGCCGGGACCCCGGGCGGGATGCTGCCTACTGGGGCGCCCCGACACCGCCGGGCGATCTTGAACCTGGCCTGCTCTGCGGAATCGGAGGCCTGGCGCGAGCCCTGGGGTCCGGAGAGACGTGGGCCTGAGGACTGAACCGTACTTGCCCGGGCCCGGGGCTTGCCGCGGCGGGGTCTACTGCCCCCTAGGGTGCGCTCTGTCCCGCTCGAGCAGCACCGCCCAGGGATCCCCAGCAGGCCTGCCTTTCCACTTGGAGACCTCCTTTGTTTCTGGAGACTTCGAGTTGACAGCTGTTTACTGAATGACTTCAGGGAACCCCATCTTCACCGCCATCTCGGTTCTTAGGCCTGCCGGGGTTACTTGGTGGACCAGGAGAAAGGGAACCGGCAAGAGGGGAAGGGAAGAGGCAGTGATTTTACTTTAAATTAAAATGACACAAAAATATTTTTCAACTCAGATCATTTTGGAACATCCCCAGAAAGCGTTGCCAGCTGTGACTACACTTAATGTTAGAGCGTGAGCTAATTTAAGAGGTGATGTTTGAACAATGAGACTGGATTTAGTGTAACAGCCAAGACCGGGAACACCTAACAGTCGAGGTTACGTGGAGCAAACACCTCGCATAGAATCAACCGCATGTCCTTCAGTGCACCGGCGCTTACATGCTCAGTCCTTTCACGATTTTTATTGAACACTTCTTTAGTGCAGCCCTGTTGGTTTGCAACCAGGAGCAAAAGATGGGAGTTGGGGAGTCTGGCTTGGTGGTGCTGCCAGGAAGGACAGGTCACCAAGAGAAAGGCGGTCACCGGCACCTTCCTCTTCTCCTGTCATTGCAAGGTTCTCACATGCAGAGCCCAGGCTTGAACTGCGTGCATGTGCAGATGATTTTCCATCTTGTATTTCCAGTCTTAACCTCTTTCAGGCTTAGATCTGTCTTTCCAAGGACCTGCTGGACCTCTTTGTTTATATCCTGCTGGCATGTTTGACCCAAGCTTTGTCTCTGTCACTTCCTCCCAAACTGTGCCCCTTTCTACTTTCGCTATTCCTGTGACAATAGTGCACCCACCTAGATGGGAAAGCTCAAGGTACCCCATGCCTAGCTTGACTTTGTAACCAGTTCAAACCATTCTCATAGAACAGTCTATATGGAGTTCATCACCTCTGGCCTGGGCTGCTGCAGGAGCCTCCTAATTCATCTTCAAAGAAGAGGGTAAGATCCACCTTCTGGCTTTGCTATAGGTATACTTCAGAGATATTGCAGGCTCGGTTCCAAGCATGTCAAATGCCTGACCACATTAAAGCATATCACATGAATGTTTTGGTTTTCCAGTGCATGTAAAAGTTAGGTCTACACTATGCTGTAGTTCATTAATTGTGCAATAGCAGTATGTCTTAAAAACAAACAAACAAAAAAAACAATGTACATACATTATTAAAATATGACACAGAGATACTTACTGTTGGAAAAATGACCCTGAGAGACTTGCTCAATGCAGGGTTGCCACCAACCTTCAATTTATAAAAACCGCAATATCTGTGAAGTGCAATAAAATGAGGTGTGCCTATATACTGTTTGTTCTTTCATTTGATGAATATCTGTTGAGTGCCTTGAGATATGTAACCCCATTTTTATCCCATGTAAGTGAGGCCTTCCCTGGCCACCGTATTTCAGGTTGATCACACTTCTGACATTCTTCATTCCTCTGCAACACAGTATATGTTCAAAAATACTGAATATTAATTTAAGGCTAATAGTTTCTGCTTTCCTGAATTGTAAAGGATTAAATGAGATAATGTATATGAGGAAAAAGTCCACTGGAGACTGCAAAGCACCACGCTCATGTTTATTTTTAGTACTGTCACATTACTAAAGTCAGGATTCTTTTAGCTGCAAGTGACAAAACCACTTCAAATTGGCTTAAGTAAAAAGGACTTTATTTGCTTGATCAAAAAAACCTAGGGGTATTTCCAGTTAAGGCATGGCTATATTCATCAGTTTGTGTTCTCGGGACCTGTTTTCGGTTTTTGGCATCTTTTTCAGCCAGGCTGTTTTCATCTGATAGCCCCTTAGAAGTTATTATCACCTTAGCCCTAGGAGAAAGAAGGCATTTTTTCTTTGAGATTTGCAGCAAAAGTGCCAGGGCTGCTCTTACAGAGGCAATATGAGTTACTTCCCTTCTCTGAACAAATCACTGTGATCAAGAATGGACACTTCTGATGGCTAAGTTTGGACCCAGGTGGCTTCCCTTAAAAGAGGATTTGGTGCTAGGACCACTTGATCTAGAATGGGGTGGGTTTCCAAAGGAAAATTAGGGGAAGAATGCTGAGCAGACAGAGATAACAGATATCTACGTTAGTCCCTCTCAAAGGGTCAGCTGCAACATATGCCAGGTAAAGTGAGTGGTAGTGCTATTTGATGCAGTAGCCAAAACAATAAATGCCTGTTCATCGTAGTCCAGCTTCAAGGCCTCAGTTAAACATGCTAAGTGAAGTCAGACACTATCATTCATGATGGCATTTGAGATGTAGCTTTGGAATCTGAATGTACTTCAAGTGGTGGTAAAGCCAGGTGAATGTAAATAAGTAATTGTAACAGTAATTCCATCCTAAAATATTTATTCGTTAAGATTCTGTTCGAATTGATTTTTCTCTTTTCATTTTTCAAACATAAAAATTCCATTTCTTTATGTATAGGAACCTAAAATTGCTCATTATTCTTCCATTAATGAAAACAAATGAACATTTGCAAGAGAAATTCTAAAAAAATTAAAAATTTGAGTTAGATCATTCATGAAATTTAAGACTGTAGCGATTAACCTGCTATGGCTTAGTCACATACTGAAATATTGGTAAAGTATTATAAAACCATCTTTCTGGAGCTTTTAAAGGAATGTGTTATAGAGATATAGGGAAATCCAGGATTCCAAATAATGACTTTATACTGTTGCTGATTTATATCCTGTACTTGAATCTTTAAATGCAGCTTTATGTTTTGATCAAGTCAGAGGTTTATTTCCCCTCGCTGTTTCTGAATTTCCCACCACCGTGCACTCTGAGAAATGAATGTAACAGCTATCTTGATAGATGTTATATTCATGGCAACCCTGCCCGGATGGGGGGAACCCTCTATTGTTGAAGCGAGAGAGCATTTTCAGGAAAAGGGGAATATATTGCCACAGGATATGAAAGAAACTCATCCTTTTATTAAATCAAAATGGATTCTCTATTTACACACATCAATCAGGATTTTATCTCTTTTGGTCTTGGTTCAAAGACCCAGACAGTCCCATTGCCCAGTATTTAGTCTATTTGCTCATGAAGCAGACAAGAAAGACTGCTTTGTCCTGGGGAGCGTTAAATTTAGGACTTCAAATAGTCAAGGTCATTTCAAATTAATGCTTGGATCTAAACAGTAAAATAGGGGAATGATCCTAATGAGTGCAAAGTATGGAATTATATTTTAATATTATATGGTTTACCCAAACTTCTGGCTCTTCAGATTTATTTTAAATGCAACATTTTTGCTGTTTAAGTTCGAAAAGTTATGATACAAAATTAGCTTTTTAAATGGACATTTTTATTAAGTGCAGGATGCAAAATTACTTTTTAATGAAAGCCAGGTTTGTGGTAATATTTTGATTATTTCTTTAAAATTCTTTGATCTTAAAAAAATCAAAGCATGCATTTCTTAAAAATGTATTTGGCCTTTATGTTAATACAAAATTATGCATTTTCTTAGCCTGTGTTCAAAAGTAGAGACTATATGTCTTCTAAATTAAGATATACTAGCACCATTTTTTAAGATGATGCCTTGAATCTGCTGTGGTATGTACTGCTAGGAATTTCGTATGAAGCTGTTATTCAAGTAGATGACATTAAGGTCAAAGGAAAAAACATAAAATAGTGTAATCCTACAGAGCTGTTCCTGAGAGAAAAGTCACATAGGTAACATCAAACACTATTTGGAAATTGTCCAAGAAGTAATTATCTGTGTCCTGTTTGGGTTGCGTGATTATGGGGACAAACCAAGATTTAGCTAATACAGCAAACATTTATGGTGGCTGAAATGTTCAAGACACTGTTTTAGGACCTGAGGCTGCTACAAAGACAATTAGACATAATCCCTGCTCTCCCAGAGTCCATGTTTAGCAGTGGTCAGAGGTGGGTACCTCCAAGAACCTCCATTTAAGACCCTTTTGGTTCCACTAAGAAGGTTTCTTGAAAGTCATAGTTTGTTTATTCTTTGCATTTGCTTGCATTTACAGACACTTTATAATCAGAAGATACACAAAATTTACAAATATACTGAAGTATACAAAAATTACATACTCATATACCATTTATAGGTTACAGAGTATTCAAAGAAACGTTGTAGGTGTGCTTGAAGCCATTTGACATTTATCAAAGCCCTGCTAAGTGTGTCGTCATCTCTGAGTTATCACCCGTTTTAATAGGTATCTTTGGGGAATTTCATGGCTATCACATTCATTAGCTGTTGTATCCAAAGACTTCCCCCAAGACAGACTCTCAGGATGGGGAGGGGGATGTCTTAGAGAGAAGTCTGTTAAGTGGAAGCTTGTTGAACTACAGAGTTGTGATGCCTGGAGATAAATGAAAGGAAGAATTTAAATAGAACTTGAAAAGTAGAAAACAGAAGAACGGATTTGCTTTTTTTTTTTTTTAATTCTGTAAGTGGAAAAATTCCCAAATGAAATTATCTAGTAGATTTTTTAGGAATTAGGTCAGAGGAACATGCTTGGTCTCTCCACCCCTCACTAGGACGCAGTTAAGTGGACAGTTGAGTTCCTGAGTGGATACCACCCACAGAGCCATCCTCTGCTTTCCTCTTCCCCATTTTTGCCCCCAGAAGCTGACCCTTGCCACCTAGTTTCTTGTTGGGTTTGGCCAGTGGAAGGGCCAAGCAGGAGATCAGAGAGAAGGAGGAGAGAGAAATTGGGGTATTTCTTCCTGCTCTCTCCCTGCTTCAGTGACTTTCCTTTTCCAGGGCTGCAGCTCCTCACCAGGGCCTCTCCATCTCTCCTCCCTTCCAGCTCTCACTCCTGTAATGCTCCTTCCTCCCTTGATATCTCAGGCACGTGGATGGGAGATTTGCCAATTTCTGCATTCTTGGCATCTCTTGCTGATTCGATGAACCCTGCCCACACTGCTGTACGTTGTCTCTTCATTAAAAGCTCTCCATTTGAACGATCTGAATTACTGTTTTCCCCCGGGATCACAATAATATACTGTATCAGTGCAAAATCTTGCCTCACCCTCAGAAACAACACATTTGTTTCATTTTATCCTTTTGTGAACCCACTGACTGTTTAATCATGGGTTATAGCATAGAAAAAATCACTATGAATTAAAACGATTTATTACAAATTCTGGTTAGCTACAATGACATTACCAAAGTGATAAATTTCAAATAAAGCTATTCATTATAAGATTTAAAGATTAACTACAGATAAAGAAACTTAGGAGGTTTTCAGAATATTAAAGCAAAAATATTAAAAGAAGCATTTCTTAAACTTCTATATCTCTGAGTAAATTTCATCCTATATCCTTACAGTACAAGAATGTGCTAATATCTCCCAAAAAAACACAGTATTACTTTATGAGCTCATAAAGTTATTTTGGGTTTTTTAAATACGAAAATCTTATCAAAATGTGTTTTACTATTGGGACAGTATAACAGTGACTTATTTGAATTTCTTAAGCTTGTAGATTTTGTATCTATTCATGTTCTCAACAAATTTTATTCAGATTTTATTGTGATTATATAAAATGGGTGATGTTTAAGATTTTAAAATAACAGGTTGAAAGCAAAACACAATAAAGTATATTTCAATATATAAATACTTATGAGGGAATCTTTTTAGTCATCCACTCAATTTAACTATGCATTTCATACCTCGTGGGTAGTACTGTTTGAGGTCCTTACCAAAAGACTATTAAAGGCTAATTAGGGGGTGGGCCTCGGTGGTTCAGCAGGCAGAGTTCTCGCCTGCCATGCTGGAGACCCAGGGGAGAGCCGGGTTCATTTCGGTTCCCGGTGCCTGCCCATGTATTTAGGAAAAAAAAAAAAAAAAAAAAAAGGATAATTAGGAAACAGGAAACACAAAATAATCTTTGACAGTAAGCTGTCAAAAGGTATCAATCTTTGACAGTAGATGGCAACAAAAGTTAGAATAAATCTGAAGAAAACATTCCATTAATCCTAGTTTTTACTGGTATAGAAGAGCAGGCTGAATTGAATTTCTTCTGTGTCCTCTGGTTGTTGTGGTAACATACTGCATGCTGTAACCATTTTAGGTAGTTATAGGTGCACCGAGATTTATTTATGGTTTTGCTACCATATTTTTCTGTCCTCCATTACTACGAAATTGGCCCCCATATTTACTGCACCAGCAATGTCAAGATATTGGGATATTATTGCAGAGACTACCTTGGCCTTTTTACAGTTCAGAATGTTGGAGTTCCTTGAGCCTTAACTTTTGGCACTTAACCTTGATAGAGTTTACAGGTCAAGGCCCAGGGAGCGTGAGTTCCTCTGAAACAGCACATACATACACAGTGGTGCTTTTGCAGGCAGCCCTTCACCAGTGGCTTTTCTTCTCTTGTGCAGAACTCCGGGCGATTATTATCTTCGTTTGATTTTGATAGATGGGTTCCACTAAAGTCCTTACCCCCAAATTTAAAACTATGCACCTCCCTATATAGCAATATACACAGTCGGCACAATTTCACAAACATATCACAGTTCCCTTTTCTATATGTATTTAGTCAGTCAATAAATGTGTAGTAGACATACTGTGTAGCAGGTATGGTTTCTTATGGAGACTGGGGATAATGTCAGCGAACAAAAGCAGCAAAACTTTCTTCCCTCCATAGGAGGTTTCTGAAGAAGAGATCTGATTTTATAGCAATCATGTTATTCTCATTATTAATTTTGCTATTGTAATAGTAAGGCTAAACTGTTCCTCATTCCACTGATCAGGAATACCACCATTTATCCAGGCCATTAGAGAATTGAGAGCCAGTTTTCTCTGCTGACACCTCCTTAAAAAGACACCTCACATCCCGGGAGCTGGCTATTTTTTTATATGACACTTAATTTTTTTTTATCATTTCTACCTTGGTATTTAATTGAAAAATCATGAACATTATAAATTTTATGTTGTCATTTCAGTTTTTAAATTTAAGAGACTTCAAGGACTGATTCTGGCTGCCTGTAAATTAAAGATGAAGGTAATTATTATGTTGCATTGGTACGTTTTGTTAATCAAGAATGGTTTGCTGGTTTTTTAGTCTAAGAAAAATTTTTTCAAATAAATTTTAATGTCCTCTTTAAATATCCCTTAGTTTATAAATATTCTGTTTTTAAGCATGCTTTCTGAGAAAAGAATTTGATGTCTATGTTTGAAGTCAAAAATAGGGTGCTCAGAGACTGTTTTTCTGATTTAGCCTTCCTTCCTTCCCTCCTTTACTTCAACAAACCAGCACTTTGCCCATCTGACCTTACAGCACTGTCTTGTGCTAAAGAAGTGTATACATATATCCCTTTTGAAGGGCTTCAATTTTTCCACTTTTATGACTACATGACTATTTTTTGTATTCCCTTTCTTACTCTCCTCCCCAAGCCCTGGGGAGAGTAGGGAAGGGAGCCTCTGATATTGTGCTTGTGTAAACATAATCGAGAGCTCTCCATGTCTTGCATCTTTATAAATGATTTTTTGTATTATGCTGGGACAGTAGATCTTTAAATAGAATACTCTCCCATGGAAATCACCCACAATGCTGAGAGTACACCTTGCAAAAGGTGAGTCGAATATAGTATGCATCCTCAGCATTGCATAGAAGCTGAAGTTAGGGCTGTCTGGAATATCAAAAACAAATTTATAGCAGTTCATTAGTGTAAGGAGTCACAGAAATGATAGGCTTCCATTACCAAAAGATGAAACAAAGAGCTACCATACAAGCTCAGACATGCAGCATTAAAGGCGAGCCATGTACGAAGGTTCTCATTTACTCTGTAGAAACCCACCTGTCAATTTGCACCAGTTTTCTTGAGAGCATATGTCTCACTGTGCAACCAAATGCGTGTTTACATCCTAGTCACTTGGCAGAAATTCTGTGAGTTACTTCAAGGTCCAATTTAGGCTGAAGCATGGAGCTGGTTTGGTACTCCGAAGAAATGACCCTACTGCAAATTTAGAGAGATTTTTCTCTTTTTCCCAAATTATTGTTGCTAGATGGGGCTACATTTTTCACTAGAAGATGTAGTCTTCTTTAAGGAGCATAAATATAGAGGCCTGAGTCAGTTTGGTCATTCTCAGTCATTCTCAGTAAGAACGTGTTTGTTTCTGTTCAATGAGATGGAAAGTGTGTATGACTCTTAATCATATCTCTGTGGCCTAATGAATTATTTCCCCACATATCTGAGACTGTTTCCAAACGATAGCTCTTTAAAAACTCCATTTGATATGAAATGACAAAAAAAAAGCAAAATGCAAAATTTTATTTATAAAATGTGTTTACATAGTTATAAAATTTTATAAACTGTATTTATAGAAGAAGATCAGTAGAGTGTATAGCAACATGTTGAGTGATCATTATGTTTGGTTAAGACTATGAGTATTTTTTAACCTTTTCTAAAAAATGGTTTTGGTATTCCTCCATTCCCAAACCTTAGCAAATGTATTTTTAAAAAACTTTGTATTGTGGTAACACATAAACAACTTCAAAACTTTCCACTCAACAATTTTCAAATGCATAATTCATGGGTATTAAATACATTCACAATATTGTGCTACCATCAGGAAACATCTGTTACCTCAACCTTTTTATCCCCTCCCACAAACTCTAGATCCATTTAGCAATAATTCCTTCTTCCCCTCCCGGGACCCCCCTGTCCCTGGTAACCTATAGTGTATGGAATTTGCCTCTTCAAGGTATTTCATAGAAATGAAATTGTACAATATTTGTCTTTTGTGTCTGGTTCATTTCACTCAACATGATGTGTCTTCAGGATTCACCCATGTTGTAGAATATGTCAGACCTTCATTCTTTTTAATGGCTGGATAATATTCCATTGAGTTTATACACCACATTTTGTTTATCCATTCATCTGTTGATAGACATTTGGGCTGTTTCCACCTTATGGCTACTGTGAATAATGCTGCTATGAACATTTGTGTACAAATATCTGTTTGAGTTCCTGCTTTCATTTCTTTGGAGTATTTGACAACAAGTGAGATTCTTGAGTCATATAATAATTCCGTTTTCAACCTTCTTAAGACTCACCAAACTGATTTCCACAATGGCTGCACCATTTTACAATGCCATCAGCAATGTTTAAGGGTTCCAGTTTCTCCACGTCCTCACCTCCTCCTGTTTTGTTTTTGTTCTGTTTTTTAATAATAGTCATCCTAGTGGGTGTGAAACAGCATCTCACTGTGGTTTGATTTGCATCTCCCTGATGGCCAGTGAAGCTGAGCCTCTTTTCACGTACCTTTTCACCTCTTGTATATCTTCTTTGGAGAAATGTCTATTCAAGTGCTTTGCCAAGTTTTTAATTTGTCTTTTTGTTGTTGAGTTTTAGGAGTTTCAGTAACTGGTTTTTTAGATACTTAAAGTTTTCTTGGGTACTTACAAGGGATTTGCCATTTTATAATATTAAAATCCACATAAGATCCATTGGTACCATCAAAGCGATTTTCCCTCTTTAACCTTGCAAACCACAAACGAGGATGCTCATAGAAGTGCCTCTTAGGCTTATAGTTTGCATTCACCAATAAATCACTCATACTTGGAAATAGAAATCCTTTGTTCTCAACACAAATACATCTCTTTCAGAGGTAGTTCTCTTTTATGAGTGATGTTTGATGTCTAAGAAACTAGGATAACCTTTATTGTGTGTATTGCTCTAATCAAACATTATTTTATAGGGAGGACTCAAGGTTACATGTTTAAGAAAAGCATCAGGCTAATTCCATTAGGAAAATCATCTTATTCACAAGCCTTTAACCATTGAAAAGACACCATTAGCAGCCTACACAGGTATGTATTTAAAACTAAGTATTATATTTGACAATTAACAAACCAAAATAATAGCCTACAATTTGCAGAATTCTATTAAAAACCAATGCACCTTTCACAGACAAATATGTACTCAGACCTCAATATGAGGCTTTCAGGTGATCATTAATATCAAATTGTGGGATTTCTAAATATAGTCTGTGAAGGTAAAATGATTTGTCATTCAACTGGTAGGGATGGAATTATTTTCTGCCCCACCCCTTCTGCTTTGAAAACCTGTCTACTTTTTCCTGCCATGTTGTCTCTAAAAGAAAATTCCTGGTGAATTGAATGATGGTGATATGTTTTAATTAGTAGTTAACTCTAACTTTAAACATGAAGTCTTCCTTTTCATGTTAATCGATGAGGTCTTGTTTGAAAATTCTTAAAGATGGCAAACCCCTTTCCCTTTCTTCTTTCTCCTGTTTGCCCCAAAATGGTGTTCTGTATATATTACTGCCAGATATTTAGCATTCATGTTATGCTTTTCCATACCTTTTAATCATTTTTACAGCCATTTACATAACAATTTCCACTTTAAAAAATTTTATTCCCACTTTAAAAAGTTATTACAAAATGCACCAAGAAAAGAGAAAGCAAAGCAATAAACTATAAGCAATTATGTAAGTAATACTTTTGTGATCCAACATTTTGGGAAATACGGGCAAAGTGTTACTGATTTGCACTTCTTTTTAATATCTTTTTTATATCTTTCATTGTGTAAAGATAAATTCACATGCTTTAAACCTGGGTCACAGCAAAACGATAGGGCATTTATTTTTCTCATTGTCACACTATCCAAATTTCTCAGCTACAGGAAGAATTCTTATTTTGTATCTGGTAATCTGCTGGTGGTTAGAAGTAGGTACACCTTTTGTAAAACATATATTAATAACATACTGAGAGGTAAGTTGACATTTCATCAGTGTGCAAAGTGATCCAATGGATTTAAATTTATAATTTGTACATAATGCTCTCCCCAATTGAAAATTTAGCAGAATAACCTAATTAGTTTGTTAACAGTTTGTGATACATTCATATGTTCCTTGTCATTTTGCAGCTTTAAGTTTTGAATATTTTAAAATCCTATTTCATTGAGCTATGCTCTTGATATTTCTTGCCCATCACTTAACAAAAAAGTCCTTTATCCTGTTGCCCCACCCCTACTCCATCTGTGTACATTTCTGTAGCCACAAGCAGGTTGGCATGGCTTGTCCTCTGACACCATCCATCAAGAACTTTATTTGTTTGAAGACCAGTCTCATTTTTCTTGATGTTTCGAATCAGATGGAATATGACTTTTCTTCACACACTAGGCTCAACTAGTAATGTTGGAAAGTATCCTGTGATAATTTATTACTTCCAGACATGGAAGTCCCTCGAGGATCCTGTTTCTGGGTAGAAACACCTAGGCATCCACATTTTTAACCTAATAAGCTAAAACTTAGTTAACAATGAATTTGAGATGTGTAAGATTTTTCCTAAGGTGTGGTTTTTATCTTGCTCTTGTCTGGCTTTCCAAAATGCGTTTGCCTTATTTTCACATTATGTTGGAACCTTAGTGTGAAAGCACGTACCAAGTGGTACACCCAGGTCAGCAGACTTTAATTAAAGTCAGTACAGTCACATTTGTGTATTTGTGTGGTTTTTAGTTGACAATGCTTACTGTTTATTTGGCTATCAAATTACATTTTCCCTTGTTAACAAATTGTGAATTATAAATGTAAAGATTGATGTACTTAGCAAACTGAAATGTAGGAGTATATACACAAGGTATGAAAACAATGGTGAAGTGTTTAAAACAATGATTTGATCTGAAAATACGTTCTATCTATCTTTTCCACTCAAAGTTTCTTTACCAGTTAAAGAAAGTTTAGTTTAGTTTTTGAGTCCCATGCCAACAGATACAATGTTATAGTGAACCATGGTTTTAATTACCTTGAAAAACGGCACATCTATTCTGTAGTCAGCATACCAATTTTTTACAAAAGACAAAAGGAGACCTCACCAACTAGAAAAATCTAGATCCCGGCAATCCAAATACCATTCAAAGCAAATAGTTCATCTAATAACTAGAACTAAATGTTAGGCCTCATGGTACCTCAACATCCCCTAAATAAGTTTTAATAATAGGATAAGCCTCTGTGGTAGAGAGAAGCATATCACGGTTATGTATATAAATTATTAACCTTTTCTATTCTGACTTTTGCCTTTTGAAAGGGCTAAGGATGGTTGCAGCAGAGAGTTTATTTTCAATGCCCTAAACATCCCTTTAATACCATATATTTTACACTCTTTGATTTTAATAACTAATATAATAAGTACCAAGCACTATGCTGTTTTTACATGCATTATTGTGGTTAATCATCACAGAAATCCAATGAAGTAGGTATTTTTGTTGTCTCATTTTAAAAATGAGGAAACTAAGGATAAATAGATGACCGAGGGCTCCTCTAGAAGGCACTGAGCAGGGATTTCAGTCTGCTTCAGGCAGACTCCAGAGACCTTGCTCTTAGCTCCCAGGCAGTATATCTTTCCGAGGCATGCATCACACGAGCCTCATAACCAACTTTATGAGATGTGCAAAATGGATATTATTATCCCTATTCTACAGATGATAAAACTGAGATCCAAAGATTTCAAATGACCAAACTTACAGATAGTTGAGCTACAAGCAGTGTTGGGACTGTACTCTGTCTATATTCTAGAGTATACTGCAGAGTCCATCTGTACTGTACTCTATGTCCAGTGGTCCCCCTTCTTATACCAATCTAGAAAGAGTATGTTTTATACATTTGTTTCTGGTTTGGAATGAAATGCTCTCTGGGTCTCTGTTTTGATCGGTGACTCCTCTAAACTGCACCTCACTGTAGCAGGGATGATATAAGATAACTCTGTTCACACCATCTCACCCCCAGAGACATAAGAGGTAGAGCTGGCCAAATGTAAAGGAGGCAATTTGTCTTAGTCACTACTAGCTTCCCCCTTCTCTGCCTTTTATTACACAGGAACATTCCTTTTCTCTATTGTTCATTAGTGGCCTCATGCTCTTAAGCATCTCCCCACCGTAAAAATAGAAAAGGACCTGTGAGTCATTTACACTTTAGCATGAATGTACTTTTGTGACTTCACCAAGGCTGTTTGTGCCTAACTCTTTTTCTCTGACTGCAGAATGGAAGTCTTTGGACTACCCTGGCTCCTTCCCCAAGAAGAATTAGCTGGGGATTGTTGGTCTAGACATCGGGACCACCAGAGACACATTGCCAGCAGCTGCTTGGGCTGTAGAATTGCTGCAGATCTGGACCCTGGAGCAGCTTTTACTGAGCAATGGGACTCTCAGCCCAAGCGCTCTCGCTTCTCCTCTCTCTGCCTGAGTTCACTGGACTCCTGCCTTCCATCTCCTTCCAAGTGATCAGGAACTCAGATAACATTCTCCATCCTTCCAGAGTTCTTTCCTCTGCCTGGGGCCAATGAGACGGTATCTGAGCTACCCTCAGGAATAGCCACGGGCTTACAGTGCCTGTCTTCTGTTGTCTGCAACTTACTGGCACCCAGGGAGTCAGAACATGACTGGTGGGGTGTACTGGGGGGAGGGGGTTGTTGTAGAGTAAGAAGGGCCTGTGAAATGGAAAGGAATGCATGAGTGGGCCAGAGAGACTTCCACCCAGTCACTAGGGTGCTGTCTTAGTTTGGCTCCCGTAGAAACAGACCTGAAGACAAGGTTTCAAGTGCAAGTAATTTACCCAAGAGATGACTCCATAAAAATACTGGTGCATTAAGTCACTTACCACTGTGGGTGACCCATTGGGGAGCTCTGGAACTCAGAGTAGAGCATAGGCTTCAGAGTTCTTGTCCTTGCCCTGAAGATGAAAGATGAGGATTTTATTCACCAGTTCTCTTTAGTCACTGACCAGAGCTTCTGGGCTGGGGCTGTTAATTTTTTTCCTCAATTCCAGTGTGCTTCTTTGGGTCACAGAGGCTTTCTTTAATTTCAGAAAAAGCCTTCAGGCAAACAGATCCAGATAGTAGAATTGGGAGTCACTGGAGCACATTGAAGCAGTGAGGTTCAAGGACTACAGGCAGACACCCAAATGCTGCCTCAGGTGTTGTAGGTGGTAGAGGGAATGCAGAGAGCCTTACTTTCTTGAGACTGACTTTAATAATGGTTTCTGTATCTATGCACTAAGGATTCAGGTATTACTATCGTCAGGGAAGCCCATCACCAACAATGGCTGTTACAGGTGAGGAGAACTGACAACTAAGAAGGGGAAGAAACATGAAGCAGTTGGCTTGGCTGAACACAAGTAAAGACTTACAGCATTGATGTGGACTGCTTAGTATTAATGTCTGATGACAATCCTGCATAATAATGATTATATGTCAGATTAACTGTTGTAAATTTTACAACAACATTAAATTTTACTCACATGCTCAGCCTTCATAATTTATTGCTTATATAGTGCGGTTATGACTTTTAAAAAATCTCCAAGACAGTGTTGGCTTGATGACCATATTGCTCATCCATGAGTCTAGTTTCTCTGTTCATTTGACATTTTCATATTACACAATAATCACCACTGTCTCTCCTCTAGTGCTGCCAGTGACAAAACACTTTCACTTTCCCAATAATTGTGGCTGAAGGGATTATGCCTCTCTCTGTACCAGTTCTCTTGCCACATATTATTGATTGACTCAACCAACTTTTATTAGACCCTGTAGTGGTTAAATTTATGTGTCAACTTAGCTAGGTTATGGTGTCCAGTTTGGTCAAAAAAGCACCAACCTGATTATTACTGCTAGACTATTTTGTAGATTTAAATCATCAGTCACTTGATTGCATCTTTGACTGATTACTTCTACAATCAACAAAGGAGATTGCCTTCTACAATGAAAACTCATTCAATCAGTTGAAGTCCTTAGAGTGAGAAATGAAGATTTCAACAGTCAGGAAGGATTTTTCAGCCAGTCATTTTCTCCTGGGAATATCATAGAAACCTTCATTGGAGTTTGCAATTTATAGTCTGCCCTATGGAATCCAGACTTGCCAAATTCCTATGAGCCAATTCCTATGATAAATCTCACAATATTTGTTGGTTCTGTCTCCTTGGAGACCCCTTCACTAATACAGATTTGATACCAATGGTGGTTCTTAAGAAATAGGATTTTAAGGATGAGATTTCTGAGTTGGTTCTGGGGTTTTTGGAATTGGCTCTCTAATCTGATTAGATTAAAAGTCACTAATGAGTCTGTTTCCAGTGATCATGATGGCACTGATAGTCCATGGTGTGAATTGGCAATAGAGATATGCAAAATATCACAATGGATACTGCTTCCCAAGTGCTTATAAGGCTTTGAGTGATAGCATGTTTAGTACGTTGCCAGAGTTTTGAAGAATTAAAAAGTATAATGATATTGGCTGGTTGTTCCTAAGTATGCTGGATATAGTTGTTAAATAGAGAGATAAGCCCAAGGCTTCAAATTTCTAGTCAAAACATTGCATGTAGGGCATAAACATTTCTATGTGTTCCCAGAAAGAAACTATTCTTATAGCTGCTCTCTTGAGATTCCTGAAAAATGGACCCACAGTCTCATTATGTTAGTGGCTGAATTACAATGTTAATTTAATTCCCAGCCTTCCAGAATGACTGCTGTTAAAGTAAGCGCATTGAATGGGAAGGAATGGGATCCTAATGGGAATGGAGACATACAGGCTGATGATGATGACATTGGGGATATTGAAACCCTAGATTCTTCTTAGTCTTTTTTGCCAGATAAACCTGTGATGGTCCTCCATGAGGAATCAGCCATCCTGCCTACACCTGAAAAGATTGGACCTGCTGTTGCCTGATAAGCCTATAACTGCCTCCCCTGAGGAAAGAGCCCTCACACCTCCATTTGAAGATATTAACCCTTTTTCACCAGATGAAACTGTAATGAAATTCCCTGGGGTACTTGGCTTGCAAGATATTTACTCCTAACTCCTCTCATGACTCATCCCCACCACCCCTCTTTTGTTTGAGCCTTATAACTAGACTGAAGTATCCACAGGCCCAGAAAGGTGAGATACAAAGTGTGACCCATGAGAATCATGCAAAAGAATCCATGATTTTTCCAATTTACATAGAAATTTAGGGGAATACATGTAGAAATAGATATTAAGGGTGTAGGATAATGGAGATAATGGTGGAAGGAACATGAAGTTGGATCAGGCTGAATTTATTGATAGAGGCCCACTAAGCAGATATTCTGGATTCACTGCTATAGCTTAAGGAATTAGAGAGGGTCTGCCAGTTTCTTTGAGTAATTGGCTGAAGCATGGACAAAAAGATGGCCTACATTAGGAAGTTGAAATGCCAGAACTGTTCTGGTATAATTTAGATGAGAGGATCCAAAGGCTTAGAGAAATTGAAATGCTACAGTGGATTTATTAGATAAGACCTCCTCACCTACTGCCAGGAATGTCCAAAGGACACATCTTTCAGCAGGACTGTGAGAAATAAATTTGTGAGGCTAACTCTATCAACCCTAAGGAGCTCTGTGGTCGCTCTTCTCTGTAGGTCATATACTACTGTGGGAACTGCTGCCACTGAACTTGTATCATTAAACACAATGGGGATGATCAGATTCCAGGTTGGTAGAAGCCAGGTGACAGTATTTAATCACCACAGACAAGGAGGGTGTGGTTACCATGATGGAAAAAAAGCCAAAGCAGTAATTAGAGTGGTCTGGCTCACAGAGACCTATGGCATTGGTTAGTTGATCATGGGGTATATGGAAGTGAAATAGATGGGATGTCTACTAAATTCTTATTTGATCCATATAAAAGTTCAAGTCAAGTGGATACAGGTCTAACTGAATCATCAAAACAGAGTCATGGCTCCTCAATCAATTCCCAGACTTGAGTTTATAGACCCAGAACTCCTTGAATGAGGGTAAGGCTGGGTCCCCTTTAGCAAGAGCCTTGCTATACTGCCAAAAACTTATACTGTTAATCTTTCTCCCAAACTTCCCCAAAGGGACTGATACTGAAGGCCTTCTACCAGGATGGACCGTGTATTGGGGAAAAGAAAATGATGAGAAATTTGGGGGATTATTAAGACACAGCCTCAGAACTTACATTAATTTCAGGAGCCCCAAAACACTGTTGTCCACCAGTCAGAGTAGGGGCTTATGGAGGCCAGATGATCAATGGAGTTTTAGCTTAGGTCCATCTCACAGTGAGGCCAGTGAGGCCAGGACTCATTCTGTGGGTATTTCCTCAGTTCTATAATTCATAATTGGAATAGACTGTTCAGAAACTGGCAGCACTCTCATATTGGTTCCCTGACTTTATGGTAGGCAAGAATAAGTGGAAGCTACTAGAACTGCTTCTACCTAGAAAAACAGTAAATCAAAAGCTATACCGCATTTCAAGATGATTTGCAGAGATTAGTGTCACCATCAAGAACTTGAAGGATGTAGTGGTGATGACATCCCCATTCAACTCTCCTATTTGGCCTGTGTAGAAAACAGATGATCTTGGAGAATGGAAGCGGGTTATAAACTTAATCAGATGATGATTCTAACTGCAGCCACTGTTACAGATGTGGTATCATTGCTTGAGAAAATCAACACTTTCCCTGGTAACTAGTGTGGGGCATATTAAGATGTCCCTTCTAAGTGAAGGATAAGTTGTTGCACCTTCTATGACCAAAAAAGAGGCAAAATGCTTAGTTGGTCTCTTTGGAGTCTGTAGACAGCATATTTCTCATTTGGGTGTGCTACTCCAGCCCATTTACCCAAAAAGCTGCTATATTTGAGTGGGGACCAGAGCACAAGGAGGCTCTGCAACAGGTCCAGGCTGCTGTACAAGCTGTTCTTTGGGGCTGAAGTGTCAGTGGTAAATAGAGATGCTGTTTGAAAGACTTTGGCAGGCCCCTATAGGAGAATCACAGCATTGACCCTTAGGATTTTGAAGCAAAGCCCGGCCATCCTCTGAAGATAACTACTGTCCTTTAGAACCAGATTTTGACTTGCCACTGGGCCTTAACAGAGACCAAACATTTAACCATGGGTCCCAAGTCATCTTGAGACCTCCACTGCCCATCGTGAACTGGGTGCTGTCTGACCTACTAACCTATAAAATTAATTGTGCACAGCAGCACTACATCACCAAATGGGAGTGATAAATACAAGATCAATTTCAAGTAGGCCCTGGAGGCCCAAGGAAGTTACATGAGGAATTGGTCCAAATGCCTATGGCTGCCACTCCTGCCACATTACCTGCTCTTTCCCAGCCCACAGCTGTGACTACATGGGGAGTTCCCTATGGCCGGTTGACTGAGGAAGAGAAAACTTGGGCATGGTTTATAAATGGTTTTGCACAATATACAGGTATCAACCAAAAGTGGACAGCTGTAGCACTATAGCCCCTTTCTGGTATGTCCCTGAAGGACAGCAGTGAAGGAAAATACTTACAATGCTTCAAGCATAGCACCTGGTTGTTCTTTTGCTTGGAAGGTGAAATGGCTGGAGGTGCATTTGTATACTGATTTATAGGTTGTGGCCAATGGTTTGACTGAATGGTCAGGGACTTGGAAGGAGCATATATTGGTGACAAAGAGATCTGGAGGAGAGATATATGGATAGACCTCTCTGAATGAGTGAAAAACTGAAGATATTTGTCTTCTGAGGGAATGCTACCGGAGGGTGACCTCAGCAGAGAATTTTAATAAGGTGGATAAAATGACCCATTCTGTGGATATCAGTCAGCCTCCTTTCCTAGCTTCTCCTGTCATTGCCCGATGGACTTATGAACAAAGTGGGCATGGTGGAAGGGATGGGATTATACATGGGGTCAGCAACATGGACTTTCACTCACTAAGGCTGACCTGGCTACAGCCACTGCTGAATGCCCAATGTGCCAATAGCAGAGACTAATATTCCAGCACCATTCCTCAAGGTAGTTAGCCTACTACCTGGGAACATGCTCATGGAATTCACTGGTCTTAATATGTTCTCCCATCATCCTTAAGCAGCTGAATTGCTAAAACGGTGGCAGGTTGATTACACTGGACCATTTCCATTTTATTCTTACTGGAATAGATACATACTCTGGATATGGATTTGCCTTCCCGGTACACAATGCTTTTGCTAAAGCTACCATCTGTAGACTTACAGAATGTCTTATCCACCATCATCGTATTCCATACAGCATTGTTTCTGATTAAGGAACCCTCCTCAGAGCAAATGAATTGCATGAAACAGGAACATGCTCATGGAATTCACTGGTCTTAATATGTTCTCCCATCATCCTTAAGCAGCTGAATTGATAAAACGAATGTAATAACTTTTTGAAGACTCAATTATATCACCAACTGGATGGCAATACCTTGCAGGACTGGTGCAGTGTTCTCCAGGAGGCTGTATATGCTCTAAATCAGCATCTACTCAGGCAGGCAACAGTGGCTCAGTGGCAGAGTTTTCACCTGTCATGCTGGAGACCCGGGTTTGTTTCCCAGTGCCTGCCCATGTAAAAATAAATAAGCGAGCAAGTGAGCGAGCGAGCGAGCAAGCAAGCAAGCAATCAAATCAGCATCTACTCTATGATGCTGTTTCTCCCCTACCCAGGATTCATAGGTCCAAAACTCAAGAGGTGGAAATGGGAGTGTTTCCACTGACTATTGCCCCTGCTTATCCACTGGAAAAATTGCTGCTTCCTGTCCCTACGACCTTATGCTCTGCTGGTCTATAGATCTTAGTTCCACCAGGAGACACATTAATGATTCCATTAAACTGGAAGTTGAGACTGCTTGCTACCTGGGCACTTTAGACTTCTCAGGCCTCTGAATTACCAGGCAGATAAGGGACTTACTGTACTAACTGAAGTGGTTGATCCTGACACAAAGGGGATATAAGATTGCAAGTACACAATAGAGGTAAAGAAAAGTTTGCCTGGAATACAGGAGATTCCTTAGGGTATCTATGAGAACTACCATGCTCTATGATTAAAGTCAATGGAGAACTACAGCAACCCAATCGAGACAGGACTACTAATGGACCAGAACATTTAGGAATGAAGGTTTGGTTCACCTCATCAGGCAATAACCACAACCAGTTGAGGTGCTTGCTAAGGGGGAAGGGAATATGGAATGGGTAGTAGAAGAACATAATTATAAATCTGAGCTACATCCACATGACTGGTTGCAGAAATTAGGACTATAATGGTTATGAATATTTCTTCCTTGGTTTTGCTATGAATATATTTGTATAAATACATAGAGCAAATATCTTTGTTCCTTCCCTATTTTATCCTCCTATCCTATGACTGAACTAACTTCATGTCATATTATTTAAATTGGAGAATATCACGTTTCAGAGTAAATATTGTCCAAGGACTTGAATCTTCTTCTAACAAACAAAATGTTTCCTGTTATATACAGGACAGTTGAATTATGCAAGGTGAACATATAATTTTTATTGTTTTTACTTAGAGATTAAGTATGGCTTAAGGAGATGTGATTGGGTGCCAAATTGACAAAGGGTTGACTATGATGCTTAAGTTCATGTGTCAACGTGGCTAGGTTATAGTGTCCAGCTGTTTGGTCAAGGAAGCACTGACCTGATTGCTTCTTTGAGGATAGTTCATGAATTTGATCATTAGTCAGTTGATTGCATGTATGGTCAGCTTCTGGCTGAAACCTTCATTGGAGTTTCCACCTTGTGGCCTGACCTATGGACTTGCCAGTCTGTGAGCCAATTCTTATAATAAATCTCATAATATTTACATACATATATATGCATATATCCTGTCAGTTCTGTTTCCCTGGAGAACCCTTACTAATACATACCCATACCACGTGATTGTCATTGTTCCCTGTGGTGTGAGTTTACATATGGATAAACCTTATTCTGTCCTTGAAAAGCTCATGGTCTGGTAGAGAATCACACCATTTTAGAGAAATCATTCAAAAAGGAAGCAAAACGAATAAGGACTACATGTTTTCTATTTCCCTAGGTGTGGAATAATAAAGCTGCTCCTATATTTGGTTTCCAGAAAACATCTCTAAAGCTACCAGTCATCATTTTATACTTTCAGAAACAAATAGTGTTGTAGGATAGTACTCATTTTATGACCTTCACTTTTTGTGCTAGCTGAGAATTTGATAAATGAAAGTCATTCACTTGTAAAATGTAAGTGCTTCCTTTAGCCAACTGCACAGTGGTAGCGCCTTTTTAGAATCCAGGTCTAAAGATGTAATCAGACCTCAGGTCCACACACTTAACAAAAAGCCAACTAGAAGAACTTTACTATTTACAACAAAG
>PVIY010016713.1:9432-51180 GCA_004026745.1 Myrmecophaga tridactyla | reverse complement strand
AGTTGGTATAAAATCAAATAGGATTGTTACAGATTTAGGTTGTTAAAATTTAACTCCAGGGTAACCACAAAGAAAATATCTGAAAAATGCATGTAGAAGGAAATAGGGGACAAGAAAGGTACAAGATTTACAAAGACCAAAGAGCAAAATGACAGAAGAAAGCATTGCATTTTCAGTAGTTACTTTAAAGTAAATGTATTAAATTCTCCAGTTAAAAGGCTGAAAATGTCAAAGCAGACCAAAAAGCATGACCCTACTATGTGTTGTTTATAAGAGACTAACCTTAAATTCAAAGAAATAAGTAGATTGAAAGTGAAAGGATGGAAAAAATATACCATGCAAATAGCAACCAAAAGAGAGCTGGGGTAGCTATGCTAATATCAGCTAAAATAGTTTTTAAGTAAAAAACTGTTATGAGGGACAAAAGAGATCACCATGTACTGATAAAGGGTCAATTCAACAAAAAAACATAACAATTATAATAAAAAATGCACCTAACAGCAAAACCCAAAATATATGAGGTAAATTTTGACAGATTTGAATGGAGAAATACATGGGTCTATGTTAATAATATGAGACTTCAATATACCACTTTCAATAATAGATAAAACACCTGGGCAGAAGACCAATAAGTAGATAGAATAGTTGAACGGTATTATTAAAAACTAGACCTAATCAACATATATAAAACACTTCACCCAACAGCAGCAAAATGTATATTCTTCTTTAGTGCATAGGGGTCATTCTCCAGGATAGACTATATGGCAGGTCACAAAACAAAAAACCAATAAATTTAAAAATATTAAAATCATATAATGTATCTTCTCAAACCACAATGGACTGAAGCTAGAAATCAATAACAGAAGAGATATGGAAAATTCAGAGATATATGGAAATTAAATAGCACCATCTTAAACAACCAATGTGTCAAAGAAGAAATCATGAAGGAAATTAGGAATTATCTTGAGGTGAGTGAAAGTGAAAACACAATATACCAGAACTTATTGGATGTAGCAAAATGTTGAGTGGAATATTTGTAGTTCTAAATGCTTATATCCAAGAAGAAAGGTCTAAAATCAGAGCCATAACCTCACAACTGGAAGATCTAGAAAAAGAATAGCAAATCAAACCCAAAGTGAGCAAAAATGAAGGGAATAACAAAGATTAGAGAGGAGATAAATGAAATAAACAATTAAATACAATTGAAAGAATCAATAAAATGGAAAGTTTGTCCTTTGAAAAGATCGATAAAATCAACAAACCTTTAGGTAGACTGACAAAGAAAAAATGAGGGAGAACACAAATAACCCAAATCAGAAATTAAAGAGAGGTATTATTACTGACCCCATAGAAACAAAAAAGATTTTACCAGGGTACCATGAACAACTGTATGTCAATAAGTTAGTTAACCTATATGAAATGGACACATTTGTAGAAATGAACAAACTACCTACATTGACTTAAGAAGAATACAAGATCTCAATAGACCAATAGCAAGCGAAGAGATTGAATCAGAAATAATAAAAAAAAGACCTTTTCAAAAGAAAAGACCAGGGCCAGATGGATTTCTTGGTGAAGTTTACCAAACATTTCCAGAACAATTAACACCAATCCTCCTCAAACTCTTCCAAAAAATTAAGAGGAGAGAATACTTCCTAACTCACTCTATGAGACCAACATCACCCTAATTCCAAAGCCAGATAAGGATACCATGAGAAAAGCAAATTATACACCAATATGCTTTATGACTATAGATGCAAAAATCCTCAATAAAGTACTAGCAAACTGAACCAAGCACATATTAACAGAATAATATACCACGATCAAGTGGGTTTATCCCAGGTGTGCATGGGTGGCTCAATGTTAGAAAATCAATTGATGTAATATACCACATTAGTAGAATGAAGGAAAAAAGAAAACATGACCACCTCAATTGATGATGAAAAGGCATTTGCAAAATGCACCTCCCATTCTTGACAGAAACACTTAGAAAACTAAGAATGAAAGGACACTTCCTCAACATCAGAAACAGCATATATGAAAACCCCACAGCTAACACCACACTCATTGGTGAAAGAATGAAATCTTACTCTCTAAGATCAGAAACAAGCAAAGATGCCCACTGTTGACCTCTGTTACTCAACATTGTCCTGGAAGTTCTAGCCAGAACAATTTGGAAAGAAAAAGAATAAAAGACATCCAAATTGGAAAGGAGAAATAAAACTACCTATTTGCAGATGGTATGATTCTATAGAGAGAAAATTCTGAAAAATCCACAACAAAACTACTAGAGCTAATAAACAAATTCATCAGAGTGGTGGGGTGCAAGATCAATAGGCAAAAATCAGTACTGTTTCTATACCCTAATGTTCTAGTTTGCTAGCTGCAATATACCAGAAACAGAATGACTTTTAAAAAGGGGAATTTAATAAGTTGCTACTTTACAGTTCTAAGGCCATGCAAGTCTATAAAAATGTACAAATTAAGGCACCAACAGGAGGTTACCTTCACTCAAAAAAGGCCAATGAGGGCAGGTCACGGTGGCTCAGTGGCAGAGTTCTCACCTGCCATGCCAGAGACCCAGGTTTGATTCCTGGTGCCTGCCCATGCACACAAAAAAGGCCAATGAAGTTCAGGGTTTCTCTCTCAACTGGAAAGGCACATGGTGAACATGGTAATGACAGCTTTCTCTCCAGGCTTCTTTCCTGGAGCTTCTCTGGGAATGTTTTTATTCATCTCCAAAGGTCTCTGGTGGCATGGGCTCTCTACTTCGTGGTACTCTCATCATTCTAAAAAGGGACCCTCTCCAAAATGTTCCCTCTTTTAAAGGATTCTAGTAAACTAATCAAGACCCACATGGAATGGCTGGAGTCACATCTGCCTCTATTCAAAATTTAATACCCACAATTGGGCGAGTTACATCTCTGTGGAGATAATCTAACCAAGTTGGCAACATATGGTGCTGAACAGGGTATAAGTGAAATGGTCGCTCCTACAAGATTGGATTAGGATTAAGGCATGGCTTTTCTAGGGTGTGCAAATCCTGCAGACTGGCACAACAAGTGATGAACACGCTCAAGTGGAAATTAAGAAAAACTTTCGTTTAGCAACTGAAAGAATCAAATATCTAGGAATAAGTTTAACCAAGGGTGTTAAAGACTTGTACCCAGAAAACTATAAAACTGCTAAAAGAAATCAAAGGAGATCTAAATAAATGAAAGGACATTCTGTGTTCATGGACTGAAAGAGTAAATATTGTTAAGATATCAATTTTACCCAACAGATTCAGTGCAATTTTACAGATCCAGTGCAATTCCAATAAAAATTCCAACAGTCTGCTTTGTAGAAATGGAAAAGCCAATCATCAAATTTATATGAAAGGGTAAGGGGTCCTATTTTAGTTTGGTAAGGCTGCTGGAATGCAATACACCAGAAATGGAATGACTTTTATAAAGGGAATTTATTTGGTTACAAATTTACTAATTTGGGAAGGCACAGGGTGTTGACTGCAAAAATCCTCAGCAAAATATCAGCAAACCAAATCTAACAGCATATTAAAAGAATTATACTAACACTACCAAGTGGGATTTATCCCTGCTATGGAAGGTTGGTTCAACATAAAAAAATCAATTAATGTTATGCACCACATAAGTAGAATGAAGGAAAAAAGAACACATGATCATCTCAACTGCTATAGAAAAGGCATTGACAAAATCCAGCATCCCTCTCGATTAAAACACTCAGAATACTATGAATAGAAGGAAAGTTCCTCAACATAATAAAGGCATCTATGTAACACTGATAGCTAACATCCTGGTTATTGGTGAAAGACTAAAAGCTTCCCCTCCAAGATAAGGAATAAGACAAGGATGCCCATTGTCACCACTGTTATTCAACATCATACTGGAACTTCTTGCCAGAGCAATTAGGCAAGAAAAAGAAATAAAAGGCATTCAAATTGTAAAGGAAGAAGTAAAATTTTCCTTATTTGCATATGATATGATCCTATATACAGAAAATCCTGAAAAATCAACAACAATGTTCCTAGAGCTAATAAGTGAATTCAGCAAAATGGTGGGGTAAGAACAACATGCAAAAATCCCTACGGTTTCTATATGAGAGCAATGAAAAATTGGAAGATGAGATCAAGAAAAAAATTCCATCCACAATAGCACCAAGAGCAATTAAATATCTAGGAATAAACCTAACCAAGGATGTTGTGCTGGTTTGAAAGTATTATGCACCCCAGCAAAGCCATACTTTAATCCTGATTCAATCTTGTGGAGGCAACCATTTCTTTTAATCCTAATTCAATACAGTAGGTTGGAAACTTTTGATTAGATTATCTCCATGGAGCTGTGGCATGCCCAATTATGGGTGTAACCTTTTGATTAGATGGAGATGTGACTCCACCCATTCCAGGTGGCTCTTGATTAGTTTATTGGAATCTTTTAAAAGAGGAAACATTTTGAAGAGAGTCAGAAAATGACAGAAATGACCGAGCCAACAGAAACTTCAGAGCAGATCTGACATAGATGCCGACACTTGGAGAACAGAGAAACAGATGTTTTGAGAAGCCCAGCAGATGTTGCCATGAGATGTTAAGCAAGTCAGAACCTGAAGAGAGCCAAGGGAATCCAAGAGATGAAAGTCAGCCCTGGAAAAGCTAAGTGAGGAACCCTCAAGGAACAGAGGCCGAAAGCAATGGAACCCAGGAGCAAGGGACCAACAGATGTCAGATACGTAACTTCCCAGCTGACAGAGGTGTTCCTGATCCATCAGCCTTCCTTGAATTAAGGTATCGTTTCCTGGATGCCTTATTTGGGACATTTTTATAGGCTTAGAACCATAAACTTGTAACTTATTAAATTCCCCTTTTAAAAAGCTGTTCCAATTCTTATTTATATATTGCATTCCAGCAGCTTGCAAACTAACACAAATGTAAAGTGCTTGTACACAGAAAAGTAAAAAACATCTCTAAGAGAAACAAAAGAAAACCTAAATAAATAAATGGAAGAACATTCCATGTTCATGGATTGGAAGATTAAATATCATTAAGATACCAATACTACCAAAAACAATTTATAGCTTCAATGCAATACCAATCAAAATTCCAACAACCTCCTTTGCAGAAATTGAAAAGCTAGATATAGAGGGGGCCCCAAAGAGCTAAAACCATCTTGAAAAAGAAGAATGAAGTTAGAGGACTCCCACTTCCTGATCTTTAAACTTACTACAAAGCCACAGCAATCAAAACAGCATAGTACTGGTACAAGGATAGACATATAAACCAATGGAATTGAACTGAGAATGCAGAAAACCCACACACTTATGGTCAACTGATTTTTGACAAGGGGGTAAGGACCACTCATTTGGGAAAAATAGGATTTTCAATAAACAGTACAGGGAAAACTGGATTTCCATTTGCAAAAAAAAAAAAGGAACCCTTACTCCACACCATATAATCCAATTCAAAATGGATCAAAGACCTTAATACAGAGCTAGAACTATCACTCCCTAGAGGAAAGAGTGGGGAAGCACCTTCAGGACCTTGTTTTAGGCAATGTTTTCTTAGACTTTACATCCAAAGCACAAGCAATAAAAGAAAAAAATAGATAAATGGGACCTCATCAAAATGAAAAACTTTTGTGTCTCAAAGGACTTTATTGTGAAGGTAGAATGACAAACTGCATGAATATTTTGAAATCACATCTCTGATAAGCTTTTAATATATATATTAAATTAATATATATTAAATTAGAACAAAGTAAATTAGAATATATAAGGAAATCCTTTAACTTAATAACAAAAAGACAAATGACCCAATTAAAAAATGGGCAAAAGACTTGAAGAGACATCTCTCCAAAGAAGATACACAAATAGCCAAAAAGCACATTAAAAGATGTTCAACATCGTTAGCCATCAGGGAAATGCAAATCAAAAACACAATAAGATACCATTTCACACCCATTAGAATGGCTGCTATTAAAAAACAAACAAACAAACAGAAAATAACAAGTGTTGGAGAGGATGTGGAGAAGTAGGAGCACTAATTCATTGCTGGTGCCAATGTAAAATGGTGCAGCCACTATGGAAGACGGTTTGTTGGTTCCTCAGAAAGCTAAATACAGAAACACTATATGACCTGACAATCCCACTACTTAGTATATTCCCCAAAGAATTGAAAGTAGGAACTCAAACAGATTTTATATATCATTGTTTATAGTGGCATTTTTCACAGTTGCCAAAAGATGCAAGCAACCTGTGTCCAATGAATTAATGGATAAATAAAATGTGGTATACACATACAATGAAATATTATTTAGCTATAAAAAGGAATGAAATCCTGATATATGTGATAACATGGATGAACCTTGAAGACATTACGTTGAGTGAAATAAGTCAGATACAAAAGGACAAATATTGTATGATCTCACTGATATGAAACAATTAAAATAAGCAAACTAGTAGAGACAGAAACTAGAATATAGCCAAGGGACAGTGTGGGATAAGGAATGGGAAGTTGGGGTTTAAAATGTGTCAGGGTTCCTACTTGGAATGATGGAAACATTTGGTAATGGTTGTGCTGGTTTGAAACTCTATGTATCTCAGAAAAGCCATGTTCTTTTACTCCTAATCCAATCTTGTGGGGACAGACCTATTGTTTGGGTGGGACCATTTGATTAGGATGCTTCCATGGAGAGGTGACCTTTTGATTAGATGGAGGTGTGACCCCACCCATTCAAGGTGGGTCTAAATTAGCTTACTGGAGTCCTTTAAGAGGGGAGCATTTTGGAGAGAGCTTACACACAGATATCTGGAGATGCTTGGAGAGCTGACATAAAAAGCCAATGAAATCGGAAGATGAAAGCAATGCAACCTGGGAGCAAAAGGATTAGGAATGCCAGCCACAGGACTTTCTAGCTGACAGTAACCCCGTACATGATCAGCCTTCCTTGAGTGAAGGTATCCTCATGTGGATGCCTTTATTTGGACATTTTTATGACCTTAGAACTGTCAACTTGTAACTTAATAAATTCCCTTTGTAACAGTCAATCCATTTCTGGTATATTGCATGAATATGAATATATTGCATGAATATGAAACTGAAACAGTGGTGACGGTAGCACAACATTGTGAGCAAAAGTAACAGCAAGGAAATATATAACTGAATGTGATTAAAAGGGGAAATGTTAGATTGTATATATGGTAACACAATAAAAATTTTTAAAAAGTATCTATGGAACCACACTACACAAACAGCAAACCCTAACTTAAACCATGGATTTTAATTAGTAGCACAACTATAAAAATGTCCTATCACCAATTGTAACAAATGTTCCACACTGATGCATGGTGTTAGTGGTGGTATGGTATATGGGAATCCTGTATTTTATGCATGATTGTTCTGTAAACCCACAACTTCTCTAATAAAAAAAATGAAATCATCAATAATGAGATGCTGCACTGATAGGCTGTAGTAAGAACTCAGCATCACTTCTGTGGCATTTCTGCCAACTATGCAAAACCTAAATAGAATCATAAGGAAACATCAGCCAAATCCAAATTGAGGGAAACTACTAAATATCTGGCCTATATTCTTCAAAATGTCAGTCGTGAAAGTCAAGGAAAAATGGAGGAATTCTTCCAGACTTGGGATGAGTATGGAGACTTGACAACTAAATGGAGCATGTGATTCTGAACTAGATGTTTTTGCCACAAAGTACAATAGGTGAAAATTACATGGGGTCTGTGCCAGTTTTAAAGGATTTATGCACCCTAGAAAGGCCATGTTTTAATCCTAATCAATCTTGTGGGAGCAATGGTTTCTTCTAATCCCTATTCAGCACTATAGGCTGGAAACTTGCTTAGGTTATCTCCATGGAGATGTGACTCAATCAATTGTGGGCATTAAATTTGATTAGATGGAGACGTGTCTCCACCCATTCTATGTGGGCCTTGATTAGTTTACTGGAATCCTATAAAAAGAGGAGACATTTTGGAGAGAGTTCCTTCTGAGAATAAGGAGAGACCTGCAGAACCATGACAGAATGATGAGAGAACCAGAGAGTCCACCAGCCAGCAACCTTTGGAGATGAAGATGGAGAATGCCGCTAGAGGCTTCATGAAACAAAAAGCCAGAAGAGAAAGCTAGCAGACTTCGCCATGTGCCCTTCCAGCCAAGAGAGAAACCCTAAAAGTCATTGGCCTTCTTGAACCAAGGTATCTTTCCCTGGATGACTTAGACTGGACATTTCTATAGACTTTCTTTGATTGGCCTTAGAACTGTAAACTTACAACTTATTAAATTCCCCCTTTTAAAAAGCCATTCTGTTTCTCATATATGGCATTCTGGCAGCTAGCTAAGTAGAACAGGGTTTATGGATTAGATGGTGTTAATTTCCTGATTTTATGGTTTTGTCATTGTTTTGTGGTGGAATTCTGTGTTGTGGAGAAAATATACAACAGTAGTTTGGGGTGATGGATCAGATCAGTAACTTATTCTTAAATGGTTCAAAAAAAAAGCAGTTCTGTATTTCATTGGTGTGTTGGAGCTGATTATGAAATATTATCTTAACTCTGCATTTAGTGACCTCTTTGTTAGCCTGAAATAGCCACAATGGGAGTATTTACAGCATGGAAATTGGCAAATATCACATCTCAGGACTTCTCCCCCTGGAAAGCCAATTGTTAAATACTTGCCAGTACACACACCATTCTTTGTACCATCCTTCCAACTTTTGTTTTTTTGTAAATTTGTGATTAAAAAAAATTCTTTTTATTACTTTTTAAATTAAAAAAATATGACAAGAAAGAAACACAAACATTCTTAACATGATCATTCTGTTCTACATATATAATCAGTAATTCACAATATCATTACATTGTTGCATATTCATCATCATGATCATTTCTTAGAACATTTGCATCAATTCAGAAAAAGAAATAAGGACAACAGAAAAAAATTCATACATAAAATACCCCTTACCCCTCCCTTGCATTGATCACTAGCATTTCAATAGGTTTATTTTAACATTTGTTTGCCCTATTATTTAATAAAAGGAGCATCAGACACAAGGTTTTCACAATCACAGTCACACTGTGAAAGCTATATCATTATACAATCATCTTCAAGAATCATGGCTACTGGAACACAGCTCTACATTTTTAGGGAGTTCCCTCCAGCCTCTCCACTACATCTTGACTAACAAGGTGATAACTATTTAATGTTTAAGAATAACCTCCAGGATAACCTCTCAAGTCTGTTTGGAATCTCTCAGCCATTGACACTTTATTTTGTCTCATTTCTTTCTTCACCTTTTTGGTCGAGAAGATTTTCTCAATCCCTTAGTGCTGAGTCTCAGTTCATTCTAGGGTTTTTCTCAATCCCTTGATGCTGAGTCTCAGTTCATTCTAGGATTTCTGTCCCACGTTGCCAAGGAAGGTCCACACACCCCTCGGAGTCATGTCCCATGTAGACGGGGGAAGGCAGTGAGTTTGCTTGTGCTGGCTGGAGAGAAAGGCCACATCTGAGCAATAAAAGAGGTTCTCTTGGGGGTGACTCTTAGGCCTAATTTTAAGTAGGCTTGACTTATCCTTTGTGGGGTTAAGTTTCATATGAACAAACCCCAAAATTGGGGGTAAATTTGTGATTTTTTAAAAATAAATAGTACATTAAAAAAAGAAAGGGATTAATAATGTTACTGTCGCCAATCTTTTTTAAAACAAGGCTTGCAATAAATATATAAAGAGCTTGAGCTTTTGCATAGTGTTTTATGGTTCACAAATGCATATTTCCACACTTCCATTTAATATTCCTGACAAGCCTATAAGTAGAAATTATCATATTCATTGTAGATACTAGTAAGTTGAGACTAAGATAAATTAAGTAATGATCTTAAAATTTAGGACAGTAACTCTTTTTTATCTTTGTATCCTTAGGGCCTTTCATATCCCTTGGCACATAATAATTGCTCAATAAATGATGGCTGAACATCTCCAAGTAGAAAAGTCAGATCTCAAACCCAGTACCTATGAATCCAACTCTCACATAAGTCCTTTTTAAAGATAAAACTTTAAAGCATTAATTTTTATTACACAGGTACTTCATGAATATATTTTCATCTTAAAGTTTAATATGTTAAATGAAAAGCCTAGTTCCTTGTTTTAGTTAGTAAAATCTACTGGAATGCAATATACCAGAAATGGAATGGCTTAAAAAAAAGAGGGAATTTATTAAGTTGCAAGTTCAGTTCTAAGCTTGTGAAAATGTCCAGATTAAGGCAATGCTATAAAAATGTCCAAATTAAGGTATCCAGGAAAAGATACCTTGGTTCAAGAAGGCCGATGATGTTCAGGGTTTCTCTCTCAGCTGGAAAGGCACATGGCGACGTCTGCTAGCTTTCTCTCCAGGCTTCTTCAATGGCTTCCCCAGGGCTGTGTTGGTTCTGGTGGCTCTCAAGCTTTTCCCAAAATGGTTCCCTCTTAAAGGGCTTCAGTAAGCAACCCCACCTTGAATGGGTAGAAGCTCATCTCCATGGAAACCATCTAATCAAAAGTTACCACCCACAATTGGGTGGGTCACATCTCCATGAAAACAATAAAAAGATCCCACCCAGCAATATTGAAAGAGAATTAAAAGACCTGGCTTTCTGGGAGTACACAACAGATTCAAACCGGCACACTCGTCCTTGATCATCTTTATCAAACCCTCTCCCTGGCTGCAATACCAGGCACCTCTGCAGGGGTAACCCTCTTTCATTAGTTTGATGCTGTCCTTCAAGACCGTTTACTTTATACTGTATTTTCCTCTGGATGGCAAGCTTGTGATCAGCCTTGACAATCGTGATGTATTAATTTTTCCCCTGGGAATAGAGGTCCACCCACCTTCCCCTTCTCTTCTATCCTGGGACAGTCGATTTTCTTCTCTCTTTCATAAAAAAAAAGCATAAATTCATCTCACAAGCAATCAAGCCACCCTGCTTCTGCACAGAGTCCTCTGGGAGATTTATTTCCATCTCAGAGTAAAGTCCTGGTATATAGCCTTGGCCCCAGCCTTGGCCCTGCAAGGAAAAATCAGCAGGGTTGTTTGGTTGTACCTTGAAAGTGACCGCGTTTCTAACATAAATAGAAATGACCTGAAAAGAGGAGGAAGGAGAAACAGAATATTTTCCAAATGTAAAAAAAAATGTAAGAGTGAGGACATAAGAGGATAAGTGGTGGAGTCTGGAATGTTTTCATTTATTTGTTTACCTTCCATGGGGACTGCCTTCACCCTACCTAGTCAATATTACCCATTCATCTTCAAGGAACTTACCTGCTCCCTAAAAGATCTAGGCCAGCAACTAGGGAGACTTTGGTCCTGTTGGTACTGGGGCTTAGGTGACAACTCGTGGTTGATAGTGAAGGTTTTCTGCCACAGGCATGGTTTCCTTGAAACTCTAATGGAACTCTAAAAATACAATAGAACTCAACCCAAACAATTAACCCTTTGTCTGAAGTTTGTGAAGAACATACTACCTGTGTACATGGGGTAATTTATTGAGATTAATTTGTATTTCTGTTCTCATAGTGGTAGATATTTTCCCCTCTCTCATACCAAGAAAGTAGCCAGAAGCAGAAATTTTAAGGGCCCTTTATATCAGACCTCCCTTCCCCAGAACTTGGATCCCCCTGGATGACCAGACTACGATTGTCTAAGAGCAGAAGGCCTCCAAGGGTTGGGAGAGTTGGGAGCCCTTGGTGGTGGTGACAATGGGGATTTGGGGAAGCTTCCCGAGAGAACAGCAAGCACAGGACAGAGTTTTATTTTGAGTTCCAGAAATGTGGACATGGCCGTATCTGATGGGAATGATTGTGAGCTGAAGCAGTTTTGAACCCAGGCACAGAGACTCCGGCCTGAGCAAAGACGTCCTGTATTTATTCTGACTTCAAAGCTGGAGAAATGCCACCTTCATGGTGGGATGGGATGATGGAAATGGCAGAGAACAGTGTGATCTGACAATTGGTAGGTCTCTCCGCACATGGTCTGGACTATACAAACTCCTGAGGACTTTTACACAACCCTAAGGAGAGGAGGCCCTCCCAAAACACAACCGAGATGGAATTTTCCAGCAGCCACTGGTGCCAATTACCTGGTTTAGAGAAATAAGCATTTTCTTGAACCTGAGTGTTAGGGAGTTCAAGTCACATTCATTATATAAACATTTATTCTGATGCACATAACCATATACTTATTTTTAATCTATATGGGTGTATTCCATTTAATACTTTAAAAATGTCAATAAAGCCATGTCACATATAAAATCATTTAATCCTCACATAACACTTTCACAGTGATTAAGGCAGATCTCATCTATAATTTGCTGAAGCCCAAAGAGAAACCTGATCCATTGTGGGTCTGTCATTAATTAGTTGTAGAACAGATTTCAGAGTTTGGTGTGGGCTACAATTCTACAGTTTTAGGTTTTTATTTCTAGCTGCTCTAAGGTACTGGAGACTAAAAGAAATATCAGTATAATGATTCAGCCCTTATACTCATTTGTTAAACCTGACCTTCTCTGCATAACTCCACCATCATCTTTGATCTTTCTCCCACTCTTTAGGGGTATTTGGGCTATGCCCATTCTAACTTTCTCATGTTGGAAGGGGCAGTCAGTAATATGGGAAAAGGGGATGGAACTACTTGATGTTCTGGAGAGGCTGGTCCCTCTGCATTTCAGGACTTGTCTGGTCCAAGAACCCATCTGGAGGTAGTAGGTTTTAGAAGTTACCATAGTGCATGGAACCTTTGTAGAATCTTATATGATGCTCTAGGTATTCTTTAGGATTGGCATGTACCCTGTGATTTACTACAACTAGGAAAATTCAGTTTTATGCAGAATGTGGGCTTTGGCAGGTGGGGCAGACACCACTAGAGGTCTAACAGAGGAATATCCAGGTTTTGTGGAACCTGAAGTTTATGAAATTTGGGGGTGGGGATTTTAAGAAAAAGAATACAAATAAGAATATAAAATTAGGTATAGGACAATGGAAGGTGCCTGATAATTGAGGGACTCTGAAACTTAAGCATCATTAGCTTTTTAGGAAACCTACTCTAATACCTACTCCACAGCCATTCTCTACTTCTTAATTTTTAATAGAACCCCCATTTTGTTTGGGAGGCAATATTCTCATATTAAAACAAAACAAAACAGGGCTCCATTTGCCAGGCCCTCCTGTAGCTAGGCATGACCATGTGCCTGAATTCTGCACAATGAGATGCTAGTAGAAGTCTATTAGATTCAACTTGTAAAAAAATATGTATTTTTTCCTAATTAAAAGGCACAGACTCAGGTGGCATGCGCTTTTGCCTTTGCTCTTTTCCTCTTCTTCCTTCTTGGAGTGAGGATGGATTCCAGAAGGTACAGCAGACATTTTGCAATCACTGGGACAAAAGCTACATGTTACTAAAGCTGAACAGAAAGAAAGAAGGAGCCTGCATCCCTGGTGGCATCATGAAGACACTGCACCTGCACTGGTGGTCTATCTCTAGGATTCTTCATAAAGACCCCCTTTTCAAGCTGTGGTAGTCTGGGTACTTCCTTTTATAGGGAGCCAAATACAATTCTAACTGGTACGGTATCAGGCATACCTGGGTACCAATCACTTGGTTGGCTGAGTGACTTTGAGCAAGTTACCCACATTCTCTGCGATTTAATTATCACATTTATTAAGAAAAGGGTTGCTATGATAACTAAATATGAGACTACATAACTCAAAACAGACTCATATATATATATGGGAAGTTACTATATGATAGAAATGACTTTGCAAATAACTGGAAAACGGACAGATTATTTAGTATATGGTGTTGGGAATACCAACTTACTCTGCAGAGAAAAATAAAGTTGGATCCATACTTCCTACAATATGAAAAAAAAATCCTCAAATGGATTAAAGAGCTACCTAAGACAGATAAAAACTATAAAGCTATTAGTACAAAAATATAAATATATATGTCAGAGACAACGGCACAGGTATGGATTTCAGAAACAAGAGGTGGGTGGGCCACAGTGACTCAGCAGGCAGAGTTCTCGCCTGCCATGCTGGAGACCCGGGCTCGATTCATGGTGCCTGTCCATGCAAAAGCAAAAACAAAACAAAAGCCTACACAAATATGTGATGATGCTGTGAACCATTGTTGTACACTTTGGATGGATTGTGTGATATGCTAATATATCTCAATAAAACTGCTAAAAAAATAATAATGTTTAATTGGAAGAATAAGTTGAACATATGAAATTACCAATATTTAACTGTTTCTTTTGAACTATAAAAACAGCAATTAAATCTAGTTAAACCTCACACATAATAGCTCTTGGTAAACTCTTGAATGTTAACTAAATGTACCTTACCGATCATCTCGGTTTTTGAAATGTGCTTTTATAACAGTCACACTCAGAAAACTGTATATTCTGGTGGCTGAGAGCTCAGATCCTGGACTGAGTTTGAATCCCTTCACTTTCTTGTATGTGAATAAAGGAAAATGTCAGAACTAAACAATTTCAAGTAAAGCACTGAGTACTGGGCCAGGCAAATGTACGTGCTCAATAAATATTAACTTGTTTATTATTCACTGTTATGATTTCTTATTATTAATAATAATTTGCTACCTTCATTAGAATAGCATTTGTATAAAGGTGCTCATTGAAGCATTAATTATAACAGTAACAAGTCAGAAACAATAAAAAACAAGAGGTTAAAACAGATTTTAGAGGAAAAAATGATGCTTAACATGAAAATCAATATGTCTTCTCAACAAAGAGCACCATGAACAAAATTAACACATAGGTGGAGCAGAAAAAAGATATTTCCAACATCTGAATTCAAATAATTAATAATAGAGTCTAGATTTTAGTCTTACACTGTCCTAGCATGGTTGCCGCTAGTTTTGTGGTTTTGTGCATTCGATATGTGGCTAGTCCAAATTGAGATGTTCTGTTAAACATAAAATCCATACCAGATTTAAATGACTTACCATGCACAAAGAATGTAATATACTTCAATTTTCTTTATATTGACTACATGTTGAAATGTACTTTAGATATACTGGGTTACACAAAATATATAGTTAAAATTAATTTCACCTCTTTCTACATTTTTAATGTGGCTATCAGAAACATTTTAAATTACATCTGTGGCTTGCATTATATTTCTATTGGTCACTGCTGTATTAGACTATACAAGAAACTCCTATAAATCTGCAAAAAAAGACTGGAAATCCAATAGAAATATGGGGAAAAGGTATGAATAGGCAAATCACAAAAGGGAAAACCCACATGACAAATAAATATATGAAGAAATGTTCAATCTTACTGAAAACCAGAGAAATACAAATAACAATGAGATTGATTTTATACCCATCAAACTAGCATCAAGTTAGGTAGTTCCGAGTCCTGGTGAGGATGTGGATAAAAGAGACTCATTTTTGACTGCTGTGTGAGTGTAAACTGATGGAGCCATTAAACTGCATAGCTGTAGCTATACTGATGAAATTATGTTTGTGCATATACAAGGCAGATCCTTAGCTTTATCCAAGACAGATCCTTAGTACCAGTATGGCATATGGGCAATGTCTGTTTCGAGTGGGTGATGCTTGCACCTTGATGATTGTTAAATATTTTGAATATCATACCCGTGTATGTTCTATGAACCAGCTGTACAATCCTAAGAATGGGGACTTGAAAACAGTCATATGCATCTATAAGAAGATACATGCACATAAATGAACCCAGAATTTTTTATGGAACCAGGAAATAGAAGCTACCTTGGTGCTTACCACCTGAGGGACTGCTCGGTAAAACCTGGTCTATGCATGCAATGAAATATTATACAAAACCTACTACCAATGGTCCAGATTTAAATATTGCTAAATGGAGAGATCTCCAGAAGAAACTGTTGAGGAAAAAAGTAGGAACAAAATGAGATGTCTAGTACAATTCTGTTTGTGTGAATTAAAAGAAAAACACAAATCAGAACCACAAAATTTTCAAGTTTACACATACATCAAAAATATATATAAATAAAGAAATGGCAGGTAAATTAAATGGATTTATATTAAATAAAATCAATTTGGATGCTTGTGGTGGGGGAGGAGAACAGAAGTGAAAATGGAAGATGAAGGGGAAAAATAATAAGGTAAACCAAAAGAGAGAGGGCTTTTACCAGGTTGCCATATTTAGCAAATAAAAATACGGGACACCAGTTATAAATTTGAACAAACAAAGAAAAAACATTTATATAAGTTTCTCCCTAATATATTAGTTAAATTTGAGTTTCAGATCAACAACAAATAATATTTTAGTATAAGCATCTACCTATACATAGACGTATAAGTATACTTAAAATATTGGCAATGGTTATATTTATATAACTAACTTCAGATTCAGCCAGGTAGTCTGTATTTTATCTGGCAATCTTTGATACGTGACATTGGTTAAGTTCTCTCGTCTACCTGGCTAAACTGGCCAGACAGTCATAAAAGTGAAGTTCATTAGATTATAGTTCTTGGTATCTCAATCTTTGCTTCCTGCAGAGGCAGCTGAACCCTGTCACTGCCTACACCTTTCCAGGCAGGTCACTGGGTGTATCATCAGGATATCTCTTTGGCAGAGGGCAGTATGAATCAAGGGTCTCCTTGGCCATTTACAGGAATGGCCACACCTTACACCTATTTAATCCTTGCACTATGTTAAAAGCCTCTCTTTGGGACCCTCTGGGAATACTCAGCTCATCACCCCCTCACTCATATCCTATTTAAAGCACACCTGGGAAGCAGAGAGAGGGCAGGTAATGGATAAGAGTACGAGCTTTGCTGCCAGTCCAAATGTGGTTCAAAGCACAGCTTTGCCATTTATTAGCTGTGCGGTAATTTACCTCTTGAGCCTCAGTAATTTTCTTCTGTCAACTTAGGAGGAAAGGACAGTTAGCTCACAAGTTTGTTGTGAGGATAATTAGAAATATTAATAATAGTAAGAACAAAAAAGTATGGGTAAAGGGTTTAGCACAACTATCAAAAAAAGTATATATACTATGTAGAGAGAGAGAGAGAGAAAAAAAAAAAGACACCTGGAAGGAAATCTAAAATACTGACAGTGGTTAAGGCAATGACTAAATAGGATAGATCATATCATGGAAGTGCTTTTTAAATGTTAGCCATCATTTTCTTTTACTATCTCCTGGTAGATCATGAATGTTGGTTATTTTTTTTTATCCATTTGGGTATTTTAACACATTTTCTAAAGTGAAAACGTATGTATTTTTGAGCCAACAAACATTTGTAGGACACTTATTGTGTCCCAGGCACCGTGTTGATTGTTTGGCAGAAATCCTAAACAGATGAGGCTGTGGTGAGAAATCCAGGCTGAGATGACAGTGTGGTGTCTTGACCGTTGCCTGTTCACCCTCCCTTTCTTTGATTGTGTTGCATGGCCTGTAGACTAGATACAGTACACGAGGTAAGCAACATAGCCCTCTTGGGCTTGGCATCTTTCTTTAGTTTTCTGAATCACTCCTCCCCATCCCAGGCCCTCTTGTTTTCTCTCTCCTTACTGATCTCCTCTCATGGGGTACTAGAAAAGGGCATTATAACTCATCTGGCTTCTCCTCTCCTTCTTCTCCTTTCCATTTTCTCCTGCTCTCTCTTAGTTTCTTACCCTGCTACTCCACTTCTACGTTTCTTCTTTTCTTCTGGTTGTACATACCTGTGGTGAGCTTGTGGTGCAGGAAGAGTTTCTGGTTGGTAGGGCTCCACTGGCTGGCTTGTTGAGCACTCTATGCCCCCAGGTTGCTGAACACCCTGCTTGGAGATATTTACCACCTCTCCATCAGTGCTCTTACTCTCTAAGAGACAGAACTGGACTAAATGTTGGGATTTCCCAAGTTCAAGTTGCCAAATACTGATCATAACAGCAGCAATTCATTCTAGACTTATGGGATACCCAGCTCCATGCAGAGCCTTTTCTTTTTTTCTTTTACATGGGCAGGCACCAGGAATCGAACCCAGGTCCTCTGGCATGGCAGGCAAGCATTCTTGCCTGCTGAGCCATCGTGGCCCGCCCCATGCAGAGCCTTTTCGATATGCTTTCTAGCTGACAGCTCAGGCACACACCCCAGAAACACGTTTGAAAAAAGGCAGCTTCACAAAGTAGTTTATTCTAGAGTATGGATGGTTGTTAGCAGTCACCTGAATCCAGTGGTTTTTAAAATTGTTCTGGTGCAAAAAAGCACTTTTACTTTAGTGCCCTTTAATGAACATCATAAAACTGTTATATATGCTGCCCCCAAAGAACAAGTTAATGCAACCATGTTGTACATGTAACATATACCATAGTGTCTGTACAAATCCATTTAAAAGAAAAGAAGTTGGACCAAGGAAGGTTTTCTTTGAACTTTCTGCTTAAGTTTAGGCTACCATTTGTTTATTTGTATAGTTGTTTTTGGGCATTCATCAGATACTAAACAGGCACTGTATTTATTAGGGGACCCCTCTGTGGATCAGGCTCTCAGTGGACAAGTGGTAGTTACTTCTAAAAGTCTGGAAAAATATCTCTGTGTGGGAAAGTAAAATTAATTGACAAAAATTGAGGACCTTTTCTGGGGGTATTAACATTTTAAAAGAAGACTCACTTCTTTTTATCTGAGAAGGACACCTCTAATGGTGGAATTGTAGCCAGTGTGACATGTCAAGAGAGGAAATCTATTTAGGGACAGGGATACTCTCTCAAAGACACTCAAATCATGCAGTCGAGGCAGCACTTTCCTCATCCCGGCAAAGGGCTTTGCCTATCGTCAGAATGTTCTTCAAGCTTCATCCTGAGATAGGGATCCTTGGGGCCCCCTTGACGGGGCTTGACTTTTGTATGGCTCTTCAGGAAAGAGAAAGGAATAAAAGCTGGAAAAGCGTGACCCAGTGCCACTTACCCCATTCGTGCAGTGGCCATCCGGGTGGCAGAGCAGGTATTTCCAGGTGTGTCCAGGTTGCCATGTAGACAAGCACGCCAGTCTGCTCCCACCCTGCTGTTTTCAGAGAAACCCTCTCTTCTTCCTGGTGTCCTTTGCTCTGGGGTTCAGCTTCCTCAGCCATGACTCTGAGAGAGGCTGGGCCCCAGGGAAATCTCCTGTCCTCCACTCTTTCTCCTAATTTTTAGAAACACGGTCTAGGTGGCGGAGAAAAGGCAATGAATGATCATCAAATCAAAGGCCTACTGCATTCTAACTAACTGGGCATGACAAATGTCTCAACCTCCCCATGCCTCAGTTTCCTAATCTGAACATGGGGATAATAATAGAATCCAAGTCGGAGGGTTGTGTAAGGATGAACTGAAATAAAGCATGCAAGTGCTTTTACACAGTGGTGAATGCTCAGTTGGTGAATGCTTGGATCATTATTAGTACCTTGAAAATTCAGGATGTGGGGTCAGCTGATCCTTAGTCTCACGCACCTGTCCTCCACCTCCCTCTCCCTGGTGGTCCATAGTCTGCATATTTTTTAGAAGAGAAGTGGCTTTCTCTGTAGGGTAAAGTCCCCCACAGCAGGAGGAATTCAGGGTGGTGGAACAGAAAGGGTATTGGACCTCTGCATATGACTCACCTGCTTTTCAAAATAGGAACAATAAAACATTTCCCTCTCTGCCTCCCCACCCTCACTTCTCAATTTATGAGGCTGGCGGGAGCACTGATTAGCCTGTAAACTGTTCCGATCTTCCTTGGACAACATCTGACAGAGGCAGTGATGGTTACAGTTTCCAGAACTCAAGATTTGCTTTTCAAAGCATCTCTTCCTGATACCTGGAATTGATGATGACTTTGTTGTACCTGGACCCCGGCAAGCGTAGGGTGGAATAGAATGGAGCTCAATCTTGGAGAACTAACAGCCAACAGATAGGATTGATATTTGTGCCCGAATTCATGGGCGGCTCAGTGATTCTCAGGCTCTCAGCAACAAGGAGGTATCATTTAAAACGTGGGGTTGGGAACACACGCTCTGGGGTTGGGCTTTCAGGTTTGAATTCCAGCTCAGCCCTTACCAGCTGTATGACTGGGTTAGTTCATTTAATCTATCTGTGCCTCAGTTGCCTCATTCATAACAGGGATAATGATGGGTCCTAACTCACAGGATTGTAAAGATTAAATGAATTTAAAAATCTAAAGCTTTCAGAACAGAGTGCCTGACACAATAGGGATTCAATAAATGTTAGCTTTTTATCTATCTATCTATCTGTCCATCTATCTATCAACTCTATTGTCTTACTATTTATCATCTATCTATCTAATCTATTATCATCAGCCGTTGTCTGTCTGTCTGTTTTATCATCAGCTAAACTGAGCAGTGCAGTATACAAGAAAGAACTTGGGCTTTGAAACAGAAACAGATTTACTTTTGGTGCCAATCCTGCCTCTATTACTCAGACCTCTGAGGTCTGGGACCTCTGGGACTTTGCATACACTTCCCAAGTTACTGCAACCAGTAATGTCTGAAAACTGGAGATACCTAAATAAGCTGTATGAAATGCAAAAATAATCTTAAAATTATCAAAGAACAAGATAGTGAGGAATACTGGCTGAGCTTGGGGGATAGACAAGATCCCAAACAGGTGAAACCTATACTCGAAACCACTTTGTCCCAGGAACTGATGTCACATAAGCAGCTGAAAGACAACACTGTACTCTCAGCAGCCTCTCAGAGCTAGGGGATTGAAAGCAGGAGTCTTTATGCCGCAAAGCACAACGATCCAGGTAAACCATTCCTATTTTAGCTGAGAACCAGAAGTAGAAGAAACCAGCTCTAGATCAGACTGTCTTTGAGCTTTTAGGGTGGCCCAGGGAACCTCAATCCTTTGAATCTGATTAAATAGCCCTGGACAAATAGTATGTTCAGGTATCTGACAGAAGCTAACAAAATACTCTTTGAAAGAACATATATCCTAAACCTCAGATTATTTTAACAAATACATATACAGTTGCTGCTGTTGTTTTTGGATTAGAATTCAGGCAATGACATTTTTTTCCTAATATTTTCATTTTTGTTTTTATATTATTATAAAAATAATATTCATATTTTTGTTTTCTAATAAATATGTTTAAAAATATAATATCTAAAAAACAATGAATGATATCTTGGCAAATGAAAAGATAAGATACCATGATCAAGAGTCAATAAGAACAACAGACAAGAGAAACAGATATGCAGGAACTTCTATCATTGGACTTATCAGACGTCAACTGCAAAACAACTATATCATTATGTTCAAGGAGACACAAACTAAGTTGGAAAATTTTGACAGGAAATAGGAAATGATAAAAAGTGACACTGGATTTGAAAAAGAGCCAAATTGAAATTTTAGAACCAAAAAATAATAACAGCAAAAATTAAGAAAACAATGGATGATTTTAGGAGATTAGCCAGATAAAGAGAGAATTAACAGCTGTAAACTGTAAGACAGCTCAAAAGAAAATCTCTAGAATAAAGCATGGTGAGAAAAAAGCTGGGAAACACAGAAGAGAGGTAAGTGACATAATAATGTCTGATTTAATATTAATTAGAGTCCCAGGAGGAGAAAGATAATAGAGCAGAGGTTATATTTGAGGATATGACTAAAAAATTTCCTCAGCTGATGACTCATTTCTCCATAGAGACAAGAAGCCCAGGAATTCCCAGACGGAATAAACAGAAGGAAAAACACACCTGGACACGTGGTGGTGGATTTCCTATTCCCGGAACATTCTTCCATGATGTGCATCCTTGATAAATCCTTTGAACAAGCCACATGTCAGTTTACATCCGGTATAGACTGAAATATTACGTGTCCTTCCTAGTGGCCCCAAATCTAGTGAAGCAGCACCTCCTTTTTTCTCTCATAGAATACTGGACTTCCTCGTAGTTTCTAAAAAACTTATTACTCTTGAAATGGCTGTCTCCACACCAGACTGTAAGCTCTATGACAGCAAAGAATGCGTCTGTACTACTCACTGTGGATCCCCAGCCTCCAGCACAAAGCTTGGCACATAGAAAGGTACCCCAAAATATTTGTTGAAGGAATGGAAGTTGCCTAAATCCTTTGAGCCTCAGTTTCTTCATCTACAAACTACCAATCTCATGCATTCTGTACATGGCCGTGAGAATTAAATTAGATGAAGCTTGCGTATTAGGATCTACCAACACGATAATGCTGTGTAACAAATGACCCCAAACTTAGTGGCTTACAACAAGGTTTTTTTTTAATCTCATTCCTGGGGCTGCAGGGTGGTTGGGGAGCTTCTGCTTCTGCCTGGGCTTGGTCTCAGCTTCTGGTTGAAATCAGGTTCTGTTCCATGTGTTTCCTCATTCTTCACGGCCCACTGGCTCCTTAGAGCATGTCTTTTCCATGGTACATGGTAGGAGCACTAGAATACAGACCAAACCACGTAAGCATATCTCAAGCCATTGCTTGTGAAATGTGGCTAAAGCCAGTCATGCAGCCAAGCCCAAGGCCAAGGGGCAGAGCAGTACACTCTCCTCCTAGAGGGAAGACAGCAAAGGCAGGAAAGGCAGGTTGCAAAGACTGTGATGAATAATTCTGATAGTGAGAAGTAAAGACTTGGGATCAACGAGCTAAATCATCACTTTGTGTGAAAGCACCTGATGCACAATTAATGCCAGTTGTGGCATATTATTATTGCTACTAGTTATATTATTTGGGAGAAGTCAGGAGAGGGGAACATGATAACATAGGGACCTCCGGGAGCAGGCCCAATATGATGCAGCAGCTGAGACAGATCTGGAGTTCAAGGCATTTAGAAAGGGAGGTGAGATGCTGATTACATCATTTGATCTCAGAACTAACCCTGTACCTACCATCCATCAGAGGAAGCTATTCCTGGGAGCAGGATGCAAGAGAGTGGGCGCTGGACTTGAAATCAAAAGGCTGGATTGAAGGTTGCATCCATGACCCACTTCCATACCTGACCTTGCTGTGCTTCGCTTTCCTTATTTGTCCAGTGGGGATAATAGTATCAATTGGACTATTTTTATTATGGGCTGAGAAGCTATCAATCATGTCATAGTAGAAAATGAAGATTAAATGAAGCCCATTCATTGAGCTGCTGCTATTTGCCATTCTCTGCTAGGAGCTTTGCATTGTTATCTCATTCTAAAGTAGACTGAAAGCATGATGTACATAGTTCTTTTTTCTTTCCTGGATGCCTGAAGGCTAAAAAGTTAACGGAGACCTCACCCACGGAAGAACTAGCCTGGAGGAGGAAAAAGGAGAAAAATAAGGTGTTTTATATCCTGGAGAAGCTCTTGATTTTCAAGTTCCACTGAGAATGCCGAGTTCAAGAAGGAGAGGGAATACATTGTTGTACAAAATTCTCTCCTCCTCTATTCTGCGGCAATTCACTTTTTTTTTATTTATTTATTTGACAGCATAAAAGTCTGCAAAGTCCTAAGGACTCGAGTCTAATGTTCCTCTTTCTATAGTCACTAACCTTCCCAGAAATAAATGTCCAGCACAGTAAAAAACTATACCCTTCTGGAGAGGCGAGATAAGGCGGAGGAGCAAAGTCACATGAGGCTGATTTTGAAAGATTTGAAAGAATTCAAGGTCCTGTACTCGGTACTCTGCAGACAGCAACTGTTGGTGCCCACCTTAAGCTCTTTCACGGGACTGCTAAGTGAGAGAAAAACAAACTTTTGTTGTGTTAATCCTCTGAAATTTTAGGGTATATTTTTTATAGCATCTAGTATTACACTAATTAGCACACCTTAAAGTATTGTGAAAATTGAATGAATGTGCCACCATCTCAGAGAGACCTTCCCTGCTCACCTTCTCTTCCTTCTACCCAACAATCCCCGGCACTTTCTTTGGCATTAACTTGCATGTTTTCTTCATAGCATTATAGCCATCTGAAATCAGGCACGTGTTTGTTTCCAGACATAGTCACTATCTCCTGGCTAGAACATAAGCTCCCTGAAATCAGGACCTGCCTATCTTGCTCACTTTGGTATCCCAGCACCGATAACAGGGCCTGGCACATAGTAATTCCACAATAAATTTTTGTGAGATGAATGAGTAGGTATATCTACTAAAGTACTGCTAGAGCTGATGAATTAATTTATCCATTCACACATTCTTTTATTCACTCATTCATTCGTTCATCCATCCATCCATGCATGAGTCTTTCCCAAATGCCAAGCCCTGATCTGGGGATAGAGAAATTATATTCCCTGGTCTAAGCAGGCTCAGATTTTAGGAGACAAGACAGAAATGTAGAGCAGATAAATTAAAATATACAATAACCTCAAAAAAGGAAGCTAGAACTAGCTATTAAATTAATACAATGGAGGGGATAATTAAAGTAGCTTGTAAAACCCTGGAGGGAGACCTTGTAGGTGGTGATGGTAAAACTGGGTAAGAGCATTTAATTCTGAGTTAGGGAAACAGCTGGCATATTATTTTTCTTGACTTTTTACATCTTTACTTGACCTGTTACCAAATGCACTGCTCCCACCAGCTTTGTAAACTGCTACCGTGCATCAGAGAGAACCACTTGGCTGCCGTTTTATGACTGAGAAGCTTCTGAACAGTATAAACAAGATAAAGGGTAGAGAATGGGCTCACAATGGCACAAGGTGGGTTTGTGGTTTCTGTCTTACTTAGAGGTGATCAAGGGCAGGTTCTAGATCCATAGCAAAGGGCTGGTAGCTTTTTTTTTTTTTTTTGACCTGTAATTAAAATGACCCAGTCACCCACGTGAGGTCAGCCTACTTAAATTCCTGATGCCACAGCAATGCTGGTGTCACAGCTGTAAGCGTGTGTCCCCAAGGAGCAGTATTGGGTGTTGACCTTAATGATCTGAGTTCCTGCTCTCCAATATTCTTTTCTGGGCAAGTCAAACCAATGAGTATAGCATCTACCCTATTCCTGTAATCAATGAACATGCTTTAGTAGGCGACATACCTGGCAACAATCAAAGATAGGATCAGCTCTTGGGAATGAAGCATTTGACCTTTCCCCATAAGAGGCGGTTCCAGCCCCAACACTATGAGTTCTGACCTCCATTTCCAAGAGTCCAGAGATAATCAATTTAACATTTTGATGCCTATTCTTTCCTTCTTTCTTTCTCTGTATGTGTAGTGTGGTCTGTGTGTCTTTTACTGAAAGGGGACTCTCAATCCCTTTTCTCACTTAATAACAATTATATACTTTAGTCTATCCCATTCAGCCAAACATCTTCTAAAGACAATTTTAAATAGCTACAAATTTTTCTATGATATGGTGACATACTAGTTTATTTGAAAATTTCCTTATTGGTGGACATTTAGGTTAACATGTTTCCTATTAAAAGCTATGCTTCAATGATTATTCTTAAGGCTAGACATTGGGTCAAATGATGTGTACATTTTTAAAGTATGACTTGTTTTTTACATAACAAAATGGAGAAATCACAGTGACTCAAGCTGTGCAAATTAAAAGAATGACTAATTTAAATAAAGAATGTGTGTGTGAGTATGAGATATGATTAACTGCAAATACTAAAATTAAACGCTCATTTCTTTGTATATATATCTTTCTACTCCAAGGGGATCATTTTGACCTCATTTACTTTTTCTTCTAACTGAAGTAATGGAGGTATTTTCCTGGAAAGTGGTAGGTGTGGTAGAACTGCCAGATATCACGTTCTTTTGGAATGATGGTGAGTTAATGTCTTTGTACCTGCAGATTTCACAGGGTACTCAGAGTGGGGTTGGAACATTCCACTTTATTTGAGAGTCTGTCTCCAGGTCTGGGTCTCTCTTGGACTTTGCTGATACATTCCCTTTTATTCCCTCCATTTTCTCAGAAGAGAAATGGACACAGTACGAAAGGCAGATGCCTGGGCTATTAGCAGATAAATCCTCTTTACAGGACAGAAATGTTCTTGAGGCGGTCTGAGAACAATCACTCTAAGCTGTTTTACGAGACTAGTGGATTGCCGCAGCAGTCCCAGTGAGATTTTGGGTTTCTATAATGAGGAGAAGAAGCTTGTTCTCTCTCAACAATCATATACATCCCTCAATAGTCAAGGGCGGTCACTCTGCTGTCAACCCAGCCTGCTAATAAAATTGCATTTGCTTATAGGACTCATAATATATACCAGGCAATTTATACTCATCAGCTTACCAGGAAGGCATTTGTATCTATTTTGCGATGAAGAAATGAAAATTGAATGAGTTTAGGTAACTTTCTCAGGGACACACAACTTTTGAGAGCCCCTGAACTTCTGCCATCAGGCTTCATTTCTACTGTGGTTTATTGTCATTCCGTGTTTTATAGTTCACCATAGACTCATAACTTTTAGGTAGGTTTGATTTTGACTATCAATGGAATAATTACTTAGGGTTGGTTGTTTGTGTGCTAAGCCTCCAGCAATGCCATTTCCTCCCAACCATAATTTTTTTTCTGTGTATGCTGCATGGAGGGGTCACATTTCATTATTTTTCCCTATGAGTATCCTGTTACTGCAGCAGCATTTGTTGAATTTTTGTTTGTTTGTTTGTTTGTATCTTTGGGGAAGTGCATGGATCCTGAATTGAGCCCAGGTCTCCCACATAACAGGCGAGAATTCTACCACTGAACTACCCTTGCAGCCCCCCAACCATAAATTTTAATTTCCCTAAAAACTCAGAAATAAAACAACCAGAGAATCCTGAGAACATATCAATGTCATTATCTGAAAATGGGCTTTTGGTTGTTATCATAAAAGAGACATACGTATCTTTCAAATGAGCTTAGGCCCTCTGAGAAGCATTCCCCGATGCTCTTTGCCTCTCCCCTGCAGTTCTGGATGGGATGGTTTAGCACCCCAAGTTTGCCATTAACAGAGCGGTAACATGATAATGAAGTATTCAGTATCTTTTTCTATTGAGGTGAAATCCACATAACATAGTTAACTATTTTAAAGTGAGTGAGTCAGTGGCATTTAGCACTCACAGAGTTGTGCAACCACACCTATCTAGTTCCAAATTTTCATCACCCCCAAAGAAAACCCTACATCCATTAAGCAGTGACTCCCCATTCTCCCTCTCCTCCCCGCCCCTGGCAATCACCACTCTCCTTTCTAGCTCTTTGATTTTACTGTATTTGGGCATTTCATATCAATGGAATCACGTGTAACTTTTTGTGTCTGGCTTCTTTCCCTTAGCATGAAGTTTTCAAGGTTCATCCATATTGCGGCATGTATCAGTACTTCATTCCTTCTTATGGCTGGGTAATATTCTACTGTATGGATACAGCACAATGCGTTTATTCATTCATCCGTTGAGGAACATTTGGGCTGTTTCCACCTTTTAGCTATCAAGAATGGAGCTGCTATGACTATGCATATACAGGTGTTTGAATCTCTATTTTCAATTCTTTTGGGTATGTACTAGGACTAGAATTGCTGGGCCTTATGATAATCCTCTAACTTTTTGAGGAACAGCTAAACTGTTTTCCACAGAAATGTTCAGCCTCTCCCAGATTCGGAGGCTTCTTTCTGCCTGGGCTCTCTCCCTTAGGTACCTGCCAGAGGACTGGGCTCTCTGCCCACACACGGTTGTCTCCATCCTTCACTGCCTGCACTTGGCCATTCCACTCAACAAGCCTATGGGTCTCTCGTGAGCCAGAGATAACTAAGTCAGGGTCCCCTCCACCGAGGACCCAGTCTTGTGGAGAAAGGCAGCTATCAAAACTGAACATTTAGATAAATAACAAAACTAAAAAAAGTTTAAAGTAAATGAAATATAAACACCAAAAAAACCCCAAAAACAACCCTCTGAGAATTTAATAGCCCAAAATTGAAAATGCATGAACAAGTTACCTGTACCAATACAGATAAATTCCAAAAACATAATGCTGAGAAACTATAAACGTCACAGAATAATCCATCCACTTTGATAGATGGATTTAAAGGTTAATGTTAATTAAATAATACTGCTATTGTTTAGTGATACAAATTTATATACGATACGTATACAAAATTACATATGATAAACACCAAGCTGATGTGAGTGGTTACCTCAAGGTGGTAGAGAGGGTCTTGCTACTGAGGAGGGGCGTGCATGGGCTTCACTAGGTTACGTTTTATTTATTTAAAATAAATAAATATATATTTTATAACATTGTATCATTCTTCACACATATTGGTGATCACTAATATTTCATTTTAAAAGGCAGGCTTTAAATACATATACATACAAAGGAACAGATAGTACCATCTCAATTTTGCATTTAAAAACATATTTACATCTCACTGACTTGAAACAATTAGAAGATGCAAATCCATAGAGTCAGAATCTAGAATATATGTTACTAGGGGACAGGGTATGGACAGGGAGTGGGAAGATAAGGCTTAAAAAGTGTAGGGTTCCTATTTGGAATGATGGAGAAGTTCTCCTAGTGGCTGGTGGTGATGGTAACACAGCATTATAAAGGAAATTAACAGCACTGAAATATACATCCGAATGTGATTAAAAGGGGGAAATGGTACGGAATCTGGGTTCGATTCCTGGCCCCCCTCCCAACCCCCCAAAAGGGGGGAAATGTTAGATTTTATATAACACAATAAAAATTTAAAAAAGAATCCATGAAGCTATACTACCCACAGTGAAATCTAAGTTAAACCTGGGACTTCAGTTAATAGTACAGCTATAAAATTGCATTATCATCAATTGTAACAAATATTCCACACCAACAAGGTGTTGGTGGTGGGGTGGTGGATGGGAATTCCGTATTTTATGCACGATTGTTCTGTAAACTTGCAACTTCTCTAATAAAGAAAAACATATTTAATGAAACACAGTTACATTTGCCGTGGAGAAAAGGTGACAGGGGAATATTAGGTTAAGCCACTCGAAGTTGTCATTTTGGTAAGTTAAAAATGGCTGAATATCAGCAATTTCATATGATCCAACCTAATACACCAAAATGGCAATAGTAACAGTATGACAATTATTGCTTTCTCTGGGAGTGGCATTTTGTTTCCATGTTTATTCCTTAATGTCTAGAATTTTTTTCTACCCCAAAATTGATATGTATATTTTTCATATCAGAAAAACCCAAAGTATATTATTTTTTTTGGGGGGGGGGGGGAGATGCATGGTGAAGCCGGGTCTCCCGCATGGAAGGCGAGCATTCTACCACTGAGCCACCCGTGCACCCTCCAATGTATATTATTTGAGAGAAAAGAGAGAAACTTGTCTGGTTCACCATGCAGATGGGAGCTGGACCGCGAGTAGCAGAGGGAAAGTCGCTGCCACTGCCATGGGAGGCGGGAGACCTGTGTTCCAGTTTCTCTGCTTCTAACCAGCTAACATGACCCGCAGACCCAGCTTAACTTCCCTGCACCCCAATTTCCCCATCTATGAAACAGCAGAGTTGCTCAAGATCACTTTCAATGTCCACTTCTGCTCAACAAGTCTGTCTTTCTAGACTTGCTGGAAAATCGAGTGAACAGCAGTTCCTCTCCAAATCCCAAAAGGTGTCTTTTTGCTGCCCCCTGGTGTGCCCTGCAGAATGGACCTCACTTCCCTTCACCTGCAAGATGGTTAGTTCACCTGCACCGCAAGGTGGAGTCTCGGCATAGGTGCTAATGGCGCAGTTACAAGTAATTAATTTATGCAGGTGATGATAACAAGCCACACTGTGGGCAATTATGATCTTTGGCACAGAGATACCAAACAAAGAAATTTCCATGGAGCTGTAAAGATAAATCCTGCAATTCAACGGATTAATATAAAAGCCACTGAACGGACAGGAGCATCTAGTCCAGGGATAGGAGCCCTGCCCCCAACCTCCTTGTCCCATGACCTTATTCCCGCAGCTAAGGCCACAGTTGAAAGGGGGAAATCAAGGGAAAGCACATAAAAACGAGTAATGCCTTTTGTTCCCCTTGAGAGCGATGTAAAATGTTCCACTCGATTGCTGGAAAAAGTAACAATGGAGGACATTTTGCACATATAAATAATTTAGATACGCAGTATGTTTCAGGTTTACAGGCTGAAACACACTGCATATTTAAAGCTGCCTCTGTTTTAAGACAAATTGGAGAGAATGGGCAGTGGCAAGGTAGATTGAAAAAAGGCGGGGGGGGGGGCGGGAAAGGAGAAAAGAAACTTTTACTATATGCCCACTGTATACCTGCTCTCTGTTGGGATGATTCAAGCAATACCTCAAACAACTCCAGGAGGAAGCCATGATATTGTCATTTTCCAGAAGGGAAAACTGGGGCGCAGAAAGATGTCAGAAAATACTGCTCATTACATAGCATTGTATGCAACAGAAATAGGATTTGGACTCAATTCAGTCTGACCATTCCAAAACTCTTTCTGGTTCACCATCTGCTAGGGGGTGGCACATAAGGGGCACCAGAAATCCAGAGAAAGAACTAAGTTAGAGAGGGAAAGCAGGACAGACAGAAAGAGGGACAGACGGGGTAGGAGCAATCACCACAATGAACAGGAGGTACAGAAGGAAAAAAAGACAAAAGCAAAGATAGAGCTATACCTATGTGCACCAACACAAAACACACATGCACAAAGCAACAACAGACATGGAAACAAACCACGACCAAGAGAGAGACAGAAAAAGACTTTTGTTATAAAAACATTCTTCCTTGTGGCCAAATGGAGATTGCCACAAAAGATAATCAACATTAGGTACAAGTGAGATGACTTGGGTTTGGTACCAGAGACTCCCCATCCTGACTTGTCTTTCTTAGAGAGTTGACAAGTGTACAAAGAACCTACTCTGTGCCAAGGTCACACATGGAGTGGGTCTGGGTGGGGAATGTGTGTGTATGTGAAAGAGAGAGAGAGAGAGAGAGAGAGAGAGAGAGAGAGAGAGAGAGAGAGAGAGAGAGAGAGAGAGAGAGAGAGAGAGAGGTGATTTTCTTTGATCATTTGATGTCTATATATATATATATTTTGGAGGGGGGGGATGCATGGTTTGAGATTGGAACTTGGTGGAAGGCGAGCATTCTACCAGTGAACCACCTGTGAGCCCTCTATATGTTTTTTTTATGCCCAGCAAATAGAGTGAAATATCATTAATTCAAATCCTCATAATATGTAATCTGTGACAGTTTAGACATTGCTGAGTTGATATTTAATTTTTCTTAGGAAATTCTGTCCTCCCAGGAAAAGCTAATTAACAACAACAACAACAAAACCCAAGATTGTACAGAGAGGATATGGTGAGAGAGAGAGAGCAAGATCGAGAATGCTTAAACTCTTTAGAAACATACAGTACAAAGTTGCTTAAGCTGGTAGCACAGGTCCCCAAAGTAACTCTATAGGGCTTCAATTTGAAGGAAAGAATGGATTTTAACCTAATAAAAATAATTTTGTTAATTTTAATTCTATACATAATACACGAATACATTGCTGTCATTTAACAAAACACATATAGAGAAAAATTAAAACAACAACAAAAAGGAAAAGAAAAAGAAAAAAAACCACATATAAAAGTCAAGATAAGGTCATATTTACCCTCTCTTCCCTCCCCATTTTTATCAACTTGGTATTTACTTTTCCAGAGCATTTTCTACGCATTTAAATACATATATATACCTTTTGAAAATATAGTTCTTTCATTTTGTTATTTTACATAAAGACACCCACTGAATGGAGCATTTTGCTGTGTGCTTTTCTGTTTGCCCACATGTCTAGGAGAGCTATCCAGGTGAGTTCAACCAGACCTACCTCAATTTTACCCCTACCTCATTCTTTTAAACCATTGCACAGCATTTTAAAAAAGGTAATTCCATAATTTATTTACTGTAATTAAGAATTAATTTATTCCCTATTGATGGATATTTAGTTTATTTTTAATCCTTTGCTTTTTTTGTATGCTGAATGGCAAGGTCACATTTCATTATTTTTCCATGTGAGTATCCCGTTATTGCAACAACATTTGTTGGATTTTTGTTTGTTTGTTTGTTTTGCTTGTTTGTTTGTTTGGGGGCAGTGCATGGACCGGGAATAGAACCCAGGTTTCCTGTATGGCAGGGGAGTCTAACCCTTTGCTTTTAAAAACCACTATGCCTTAAATATCCTTGGACATACCTCCAGTGCAAATGTGCAAGATTTACTTTAGGCCTCTTAATGAGAAGTGGTATTTCTGGGCCATGCAGCACTTAAAATGTTTCCAGATACTGCCCAGATTGCCTTGCAAAGTGGCTAGATTAGTTTACTTCCCAACAACAGTATGGGAGGGTTCTAATTTCTTGCAAGTCCTAAAGCTTCTGTTCTTCACTCAAGTTCTACACTATTCACCTTTAAAAAAAAAAAAACTAAAAAAACTGATTTGTACTAAATGCAACCCAATGGGTTAATTATTTTAATTAACTCTGGTGAAGCTGGCAGAGCATTCATTTAATTCACAAGTGTATCTTCCCTTTAACTTTTAGATATAATTTGTAAATGGTACTGAGCTATACTCAAAGAGACGTACTAACACAGGCATCTGCGGAGAAAAGAGACATTAGCTCAGTCAAAATTCTATGCATGAGCTGAAAGGCTGAGTGCTTATGCAAGAAAATATTTTTACAAGAAGGGCAAGTGTTAGTCTTTCTGTCCAAGTGCTTGTGTTCTGCATTTCCCCATGTTTTGTGGTGACAAACCATTTTCCCTGGTTTCTGAAATTTGGAATGTCAGTCTTTGCCCCTGTGATGAACCTACGAACTTTCTCCAAGAATGATTCAAACAACTTTCTTTAAGCTAGCATTTACTTTGTGCCAGAGGCTTTACAGTTTTATTTAATCTTAACAACTTTCCATCCCATTCCTGCGTTATTGAATAGAAAACTAAGGTTCAGAATAACTCATCTGAAGCTGGAATGGCCAGGGTGGAAACCCAGTCCTACTGGGTTCTGAATCTTTGTAATTTGTTCTAATGCAGAGAAAGTTAAATAGGAAATCAGAGACAATATTGATATGTGACAACAGAGACGGGAGAAAAACGGTGTCAGCAACAAATATGGGAAACATAAGAGTTAACGAAATATGTTCATATATTATGTAGAGTCTTTGCAGTTTATGAAAGTTACATGTGTGGTAGAGAATAGCTGTCAAGAACACACTGGAGCCAGATGGCCTGACTTCAAATCCTAGTTCTGCCTCTTACTAGCTGTGTGACAATGGGAAAGTTACTTAACCTCTCTGGCACCTCAGGTTTTTCATCTATAAAGTGGAAATAAAAATCTCTTTGGGTTGTTATATGATTTAGTAACACAGCATTTGTAAATCACTTAGAACAGTGTCTGAAGGATAGAAAATACCATACATGTTTGTCTTTATGTTCATTATGGTTGCATTTGGTCTCAATGTTATTATTCTTACTTTACAGCTGAGGAAAAGAAGGCTCTGGAGGTTGAGCAAATAACTCAAGATCATGGAGTCAGTCAATGACTGACCTATGCTGAATGTAAGTCTTTGCTGTCCTTTCAGGGGTATTTCCACTCCCAGCACTGCCTCCCAGCTTTACTTAGTGCAGGCCTTGGAAAGTGGGGGGGGGGGGGGGGGGGGGGGGGGGGGGGGGGGCGGAAATGAAGTGGGACTAGGCAAAATTTACTCTCCTTCTTCTAGAAAATAAAGGAAGGATTTGCAGGGGAGGAATTTCAGGAACTGTGTAACATGAGAAACATTCCTTAACAATTCAATCCAATTGCATTTCTTGAACCTTTACTCGGATGTGACATCTCTTTCCAATCTACTTGTCTTGTCTTTCACTCCAGCCTCAACCTGATATCACCACTCCCTGTTATAGAACAGCTGAACAAAATCCTTCAATGGGGTTTTAGTTTTCTAAAAATACTGAAATGCAATATTCCAGGGTTGGTTTTTAAAATGGAGGTTTATTACCTTACAGCGTACATTTCTGAGGCTGTACAAATATCTAAATCAAGGCATCAACAGGCGATGCTTTCTCCCCAAAGACTGGACTTCTCTGTCATATGGCAAGGCACATTGGCCATGTCTCTTGGTTTCTCCCTTCTCTCCTGGGTTTCGTTGCTTTCAGCCTCTGGCTTCTCTGTCTGTGGGTTTCTTTCTCAGCTTCTCAGTCTTTATCTCTGTCTTCTGTCTCTCTCAGCTTCTGCATGAGTCCTTCTTTCTCAGCTTCTTATAAAGGACTCCAGTAATAAGATTACAACTCACCTGGGACAGGCCTCAACTGAAATAACCTAACCAAAAGATCCCACCCCTAGGAACGTGTTAGCTTTAAGACATGATCTTTTCTGGGGGTCCACAAAGCTCCAAACTACCACAAATGGCAAAACCCAGGACATGGCCTGTCATATCTGGCCCTTCCTTCCATCCACTGCCTGCCTCAAGCCTCATGCTCCTATCAGATTTAACTTCCTCTGTTCCTCAAAACTGAACTCCTGGGGTTGGATGTACAATCCCCTCTGCTCTAGATGTTCTTAGTCTGGTAAATCCTACTCATCCTTTAAATTTCAGTCTCATTCTGCCGTCCTGGGAAACCTTGTTGCATTCTTCACTTTGCTTTCCTCTGTGCTCCCACAGCTCCCAATACTTCATCTTGATGGCATTTGTCATGCACAATTGTGACTGCCTGTGTTCCCCATTGGACATGGCAATCACTGCGTTTCTCTGGTTCACTGTTACACCTGTCTTTTAGCACAGGGCATTAGATGATTGTTATTAACAGGTTGTTGATAAACAGAGATGATAGTTGGAAATGGAAGCTATTGCCAAAGGGGAACTTGTAGGTAGAGTGAAAAAATAAGATGACTGAGGGCAGACCAACTAGAATGGTGAAAGAGATTGGTTAGAGAGCCAAGAGGAAGATAAGGCAGTAGCATCACTGTGGGAAGAGAGAGTTAAAAGGAGGAGCCATGATGAGTGAGAAGAGAACAGAATGGGGGGAGAGAGGGGTTGAGTCAGGTTCCAGAGCAGGTGAGTGTGCATTAGGATAAACAACTGTCCGGGTTTGCCTAGGATCATTCCAGCTTTAAAACTGAAAGTTCCGAGCAAAGTTAGTCTGGTCATCCTAGGACAGAATCAGAATTAGAGGAGCCGGTAGTCGTGGAGAGAAGGGCTACCTCTCCCTTGTGTCATGAGGGAGGGAAGAGAGGTGGAGGAGGGCAGGATTAACTAAACCAAGTATATGGATTTTGGAGCCAGGGCAAAGCTCTGCCTCTTAGCTGTTTGATCTTTTTGAAATTACTTAACCGCTTAGATTTATTTTCCTGTAATTTAGAGATAAGTAAGAATGAGCCACGTAGGTTCACAGACCAGATTTAAAAATTTTCAGTCTCCTTCCTTTCCTAACTTCTCCCATTGCTCTTATCTCTCATTCTTCTACCATTTCCCTCCATTCCTCTCCTTGACCTCTTCCCCCTTTGTTCTCTATGGCCCCACCTCCTTCTCCTTTCGAGTACCACCCACCGCTAGAGAGAACACTGGAACAAATAAGCATACGTGCCCCTCTAGCTCTCCCAGGTGAGCGCTCTATGGCGACTGCTCCCCCAGCCTCCCAGAGGGCGGGGCGTCCATCACGTGATCGGAGTGCCCTGCGCAGGCGCAGTGGTCGCGTTGCCGTCTCTGGGGTCGTGGGCCGTTCCGCTTCACCGCCTCCGCGCCTGAGGCGGCCGCTCGGCGGCCCTCCGGCTTTTCCTCCTGCCGCTGCGGGCCGCGGCGCCGGGGCCATGTCCCGAAAGCAGGCGCCGAAGAGCCGGCCCGGCAGCGGCAGCCGGAAAGCCGAGGCCGAGCGCAAGCGGGACGAGCGGGCGGCGCGGCGGGCCCTGGCCAAGGAGCGGCGGAACCGGCCGGATCCCGGTGGCGGTGGCGGCTGCGAGGAGGAGTTCGTCAGCTTCGCCAACCAGCTGCAGGCCCTGGGGCTGAAGCTGCGGGAGGTGCCGGGGGACGGGTGAGGCGGGCCCGGGAGCGCGGGAGGCGGCGCCGAGGGCCGCGGGGGCTAGGCGACCGTCGCCCGCTCTCGTCAGTCCATTCATTCCCGCGGCCCCGAGCGTCAGTTGCGACGCGGCCTCTGTCCCGAGAGCAAGAGACGGACAAGGCCCCTCACCTCGAGGTCCTTGCGTAATCCCAAATTGTCCTGATCGTGGCAAACGAAATAAAAAGTGGGTGCTAAGAGAGTTCTGGAGCAGGTCTACTTTAGATTGGTGGCCAGGGAAGGCCTCCCTGAAGGGTGATATTTAAGCTGAGATCTGAAGGAATAAGATGGAGCTAGTCATTTGAAGAGCCGGACAGCAGTCATATTGTCTCTAAATATAGCTCCATTTGCTATAACACTTTGCCTCCTCTGGGTCCTTACCGTGGGGTATCTTCTCCCTTTACACTTAGAATGATATTGGGTCTATGAGGACCTGTTTACTGAGCTGAAGGCAACTTCTTTAATTCTTATTTCCATGGGCCTCAGTTTCTCTTCTGTAAGCAAAGGCCCTTACCCAAAGCTTGCTTGAGGGAGGAAAAGGGAAGGAAAAGTGGTTTCAGGAAAGGAGATACCGGCCCATGAGTATGGGTGGAAGAAGGAAAAAGGTAGGGGAGAGGGTAGAGAACATCTAGCATCCCCAATTCAAGGGCAGGGAAAAGGGGTCTTGTTGCCAGGGTGTGCCCTTCTGGAAGAGAGGGTATTGGGAGAGGGCACTCCCTTCATTTCATGCTCAGACTGGGCAGAGGGAAGAATAGGTTGGAAGTTACAGACCATACAGAATTGCTTTAGCTCTTCAGTGTGGAAAACAGGAAAGAGGTTTTCTTGATTTCACATTATGCTGCAGCTTATTAATCAAGATTGTTCATGAACTGGCCCCAGTTTACTTTTCCAACCTTTCCTCTTCTGCATATGCCTAGTGCCTCAGGCAAATTAGATTTCTCTCTATTCACAGAGGGTTCTCCACACTCTCCTGCCTTGGCATTTTTGCTTAATTTGCAATTAAAGCTTGGTTGGGTCTTTTTCATCTCCATCTAGCCTTCTGATACACAGAAGGCATTTAGTACTTTTTTTGTTGAATGAGTGAGTGGTAAGGGAGGCCGACTAGCCTCTCAGCAGCATCCGTCAAAAGGACAGTTCCTTAGTGCGGTCACAACAGTTCAAGGCTTGCTTTGATAGGTTTTGCTTTCAGCCCTGTACCTTGATTTTATCAAATAGGCACTCAAAACTTACTAACTATTCAGGGCTTTATGTATCCTAATCATACTCAAAAGAGCAGAACATTGCTGAAAAAACCAAAATGCCAGTTACAGTGGGATTTGGGGTTATTCCTTGCAAATGATTGAATTGCTTGTGTCCCCTATGAGGGTGCCTGGGAAACTGACGTACTCCACAGAAGTTTGCTTATGAGCAGGAATTAGAGCATAAGGAGTTGTATAATCTTGAGGGAACTTTCATGGGAACCTTGGTGCTACCCACCCCATGAAGAAAGCATAACTTGTCCAGTTAATTCAGCACACATTGGTTGAGCAAGATTCTGGAAATACATTGATAATTAAGATACTTAAGGTATTCACAGTCTAGTAAGAGAAACATATGTAATAGCAGCTATCAAATATTTTAATCTTAGGACCCTTTTATACTCTTAAAAATTACTGATGACAAAGAGGTTTTGTTTATGTTATCAATATTTATTATGTTAGAAATTTAAACAAAATTTAAAACACAAGAACACACAAACACATTTCAGTAGCTGTCGGAACAGCTATTGGAATCTCATCATATATCATGTAGCCTCTGGAAAACTCCACTGTACACTTGTGAGAAAATGAGAGAGAGAAAAAATCTTAGTTTTGAATTCACAGATACCCTGAAAGGGTCTCCCCAAATCACAGTTTGAGAACTGCTGATATAAATAATTAAAATACAGTTTGATGTATTCTTGATAATAGTAACTAATTATGGTGTTCTTGAGAGGGGACTGGCTAACATTCCTTGAAGTGTTCAGTTGTTCAGGGATGTCTTCACATTCACTCATTCATTCAGCAGATACTCATCAAATACCTACCCTCTATCAGATTCCTCTTAGAGGAGGTCATTCTCAAATTAGGTCTTAAAGAATTGATAGGAGTATGCTGAGAGAACATTCCAAGCTGAGGAGTGGTATATGCAAAGGTGCAGGAACACATTATTATTATTTTTGCATGGGCAGGTACCGGGAATGACACCTGGGTCTCTGGCATGACAGGTGAGAACTCTGCCTGCTGAGCCACTGTGGCCTGCCCACACACTAATTTTTTTGAATCTACAAGTTGTTCAGTAGTACAAGGGTAGAATAGTGAGCAGTAAGGCTGCAGAGGGCAGCTCGACTGGAATCCTCTTATCTCTCACTTCTAAGGCCTCTGTTTGTGACAGTATTAGGTAAAATGATCATGTTTTGTTCTTTGAACTTCCCTTGTCTGGGGTCCCGAAGTTAACTCTCTTCTGTTCACAAAAATTCTTCACATGGGTACTGTGAGAGGGACTGGTTCAGCTCTCTTTTAAATGTGATGAGGATAAACTCACAGTATTTCTTGTATGTGTGACAGGTTTTCAGGTATCAGCAGATTCTTTTATTTATTAATATTTACTGGGTATTCTCTGGACAAAATATAGTAGAGTTATGTTAATACATATAAAAATTAGTTGGCAGTCTCCATTCTTCCCTCTTTCCATTCTGGTCTGCTTACCATATTGAATGGTCTTGATAGCATCTTACTATGGGCATATTTACTGTAGCTAGTATGGTTCTTGTAGCATTGTGTAGTCTTCCAGTATTTGGGGATGAGTTACTAGGTGTCCTCTGATGTAGCCTTTACATGAGTTGAGTCAGCTTAGCTTAATCAGTGTGCTAATTTGTAATGCATCATGGACCACTTTCATGTGTGGTGTGTTGTCTGGAGAGTTGATTCACATAAATTGGTTTAATTACAAAACAGGAAAGAAAGCATTTAACCTTGATATTTCCTTAGAAACATGATTGGAAACAGCATGTAAAGACTCTCTAATTGGATTAGGAAAGTACAATATTAACATTTCTCTGAACTGTATCAAAATTGTAGCTTATTAAATGTAGCCATAACTTATATTTCTAACTAGTAGTCTTCTAAAATTAAAACAGTAAAGAAACACCAACTTTGCCATTTATCTCTGTCCCAAACAAGTTTTTCCTTTTTATCTATCATGTCATAGGATCTTAGGGATGGAGGGCATTCACAAATCATCATGTCTAATAGTCCGTTAGCTTGGATCACCTGTAGAGTATTCTCATCTTTTGTGCCAAGCTCATTGCTTCTCAAGCCTAGTGGCACAATAGAATCACCAGTGATTTTTGAAAATTTGAGGGAACTTAAAAAATACAGCGTCTGGGTTCTGGCCTAGATCAGCTGCACCAGAATATCAGGCAGTGGGCCTGGTTGCTGATGGGTTTTAAAAGTTTCCCAGGTGATTCTGAAGTGCATCCATGATGGTGATCCATTGGTCTAGAGTCTAGAGCCTAGATTAGTGTTTCTCAAACTTTAGCATGTAACAGAATCACCTGGAGGGTGTGTTAAAACACAGATTGCTGGGGTTCACCCTCAAACTTTCCAAGTTAATAGGCATGGTTCCCAGAATTTTCATTTCCAAGCAATTCCCAGGTGATGCTGATGTTGCTAGTCAGGGACCACAGTTTGAAAAGTAGTGGCCTAGACAAATGTTGTCTTATGGAGAAATACAGTGCAAGCCCACGTTTTAAAATTTTTCAGTAGCCACCTTTAAAAAAGTAAAAAACAGGTGAAATTAATTTTAATATTTATGCCATTCTAAAATGTTATTTCAACATGCAATCAGTATTGATGAAATAATAATGTTTAAGTATTAAATACCATCAATAACGTTTAAAAATCATTAGAAATATTTTCCACCTTACAGTACACCTCAATTTGAACTAACCACATTTTAAGTACTTGCTAGCCATAGTATCATATTAGACTAGACAATTCCAGAAGACTGCCAGGGATTGAAATATACAAAATCCAGAGTCTTTCTATTCTATCCCCATAGCGCTAAGATAAACTTTACTTTTATTTACCATTTTCTTTCTCTGTAGCTTTCATGTTTTAGTCTTAGTTTTATTGTACAGGTCTAATTTCCATTTCACATGAAAATAGTTGGAAGCAGTTGCTATATTCTCTTGAGCATTCTTTTGGCTAAATGCCACTAGCCACATCATCTCACTTGAACTTGTCTCAAAAGGCAGGGACCAGTATGGTACCCGGTACTCTAGCTGTGGTCTGATCTTCGTAGAATATAACACAACCTGCCCCTCTCCTTTTCCTGCACATTGATTACTCTTACTGTAGCCTAAGAGCACATTATTATTATTTTGGTATGTTTATGATAGTATTGTGCCATATTGAATTATTGAACACCAAAACCCTTACTTGTATTTAAAAAGCATCTATGCTATTTGTGTAATTGGTTGTTTTGGTGAGCTGAAATGCAAGGCAGCTTACATATATTCCTGTTAGTGGTTCAAGAGAGGATGATTTTGCCCCAAAGGAAACAATTGGCAGTGCCTGGAGATACTTCTGGTTGTCACAACCCAGAGGTGGTGATAGTGTTCTACTGGCATCTAGTGGGTAGAGGCCAAGAATGCACCTAAATACCCTGCACTGCGTAGGATAGCCCCCCACTGCAAGAATTATTTCCACATGTCAAGGTTGAGAAACCTTGCTGTAGTGTAGTGGTTGAGGTGTGGACTCAGGAAACAGAAGGCTGGGATCCTCTAGGGGTCCCTTGGGCAATGGTTGCTTTATTCTCACGAGTGTCATGAGCATTCTTCCTGAGCTTCCTGATGGAACCCAGGTGAGCTGTACTGTTTTTTTCACATTTCCTGTGTTATTATCAGACAAGGAAATCAGACCATCTTGAATTGTTTTTAGTGAGCTCAAAGAAACTTTGGTAAATATAGAAAAGTATATTAGAGTAAATTTAGCAATTACTCCTAATTACTCTACCTAGCAATAACTACTGCTAACATTTTGGGGTTAGCAGTTGGTGAACGTGCAGACTGTGTAGACTTACTGCCTGGGTTTGAATCCTGGGTCTACTACATACTAGTTTTGTGACCTTGGGTATGTTATTCTTCTCTGCCTTAGAATTTTCTCTGTCTTAGAGAGTTGTGAAGACTAAACCTATTTAATATGTAAAGTGCTTAGAGTAGTCCCTGGTACAAGAGCTGTTTAAATGTTTGTTACAGTGTATTTTCTTTGCATATATTTGTGATTATGTTTCTGTGTATGTGTATAGTATACAGAGGAACATGATTGAATTTATATAGTTTTGTTCCTTTTCTTTTCATATATGGAGGACCTTTGCCCATTTTACTGTTACTAAAAGTGCTTAGAAAATGTAGAACTCTCTATAGAATACCATGAATTTTGATATATTAAATATAAAATAACCAAATACATAATCTTGTTCTAATCACACCTCTTAAACTGAATTCATGAAGAAACTACTAATGGCAGATACTAAAGATTTAAGAAAATTTGAGAGAAAAGCTTAAAATTGAGGATGTTTTATCCATTAGCTTATTTTTTTCTTCCTGTGATTGGAAAAAGACTCATTAGATTTTACCAACAGACATCTCAGTCTAGTGTATATATTCCAATCCTCTCTAAAATCTTGTGCAAAATGATGTAGAACTTCTTGGTTTCTAATTTATCTTCTTTAAACTATCCTTTCCCTCCTGCAAAAAAAAAAAAAAAAAAAAA
>PVIY010016712.1:0-51065 GCA_004026745.1 Myrmecophaga tridactyla | reverse complement strand
CAGCAAGTAGTTACAGGACAGATCCCAGAGTTTGTCATGGGCTACCAGACATATCATCCTCTTGGATTTTTCCTTCTAGCTGCTCCAGATATAGGAAGCTAGAAGGAATAAATGTTTTTTTGATCATTACAATAGACTTTTTTTTCTTTTTTGTGAAAAATAACTTATATACAAAAAAGCAATAAATTTCAAAGCACAGCACAACAATTAGTGGTAGAATAGATTTCAGAATTTGGTATTGGTTACAGTTCCACAATTTTAGGTTTTTACTTCTAGCTGCTCTAAGATACTGAAGACTAAAAGAAATATCAATTTAATGATTCAGCAGTCATATTCGTTTGTTAAACCCTACCTTGTCTGTATAACTCCACACATCACCTTTGATCTTTCTATTCCACTCTTTATGGGTATTTGGGCTATGGCCATTCTAACTTTTTCATGTTGGAAGGGTCTGTCACTAATATGGGGTAGGGAGATGGAGCTATCTGATGTTCTGGAGAGGCCAGGCCCTTTAGGTTTCAGGACTTATCTGGTCCAGGGACCCATCTGGAGGTTGTAGATTTCTAGAAAGTTACTCTAGTGCATGGTACCTTTGTAGAATCTTATATATTGCCCTAGGTGTTCCTTAGGATTAGCTGGAATGGTTTTGGTTGGGGTTTGGCAAGTTATGCTAGGTAGCAACGTCTAACTGAAACTTGTTTTAAGAGTAGCCTCTCAACTCTATTTGAACTCTCTCAGCCACTGATACCTTATTAGTTACACTTCTTTTCCCCCTTTTGGTCAGGATGGGATTGTTGCTCCCACGATGCCGGGGTCAGAATTATATCCCTGGGAATCATCTTCCACGCCTCCAGGGAACCTTTCACCCCTGGATGTCATGTCCCACATAGTGGAGAGGGCAATGAAAGAAACTGTGCTTTATCTGCCTCATTGGAACTGGTAAACTTACTGCAGTTTAAAAAGTACCCCTGTAGGTACTTTTTTTTTTTATCTGTATCTGGGAAGAAAACAACGTCAAAATGAAAAATGTTAAAAATCATGATTTCACCAGGATAGAATGTCTACTCAATACTTAAGTCTTAGTTTTAAAAATAACCATTACTCTTTAAAGGACTTTTTCAGGTTCTCTACAAAATTGGAAGTCCTTCCATAGACTATTCAAAATCCTAAATTACTTTAAAATGAGCTGATAGTAGAGGTTTGATTGCTCAGAAATATATTTTAAGTACTTCATGCAAAAGTAACTCAAGCAAACACCCATTATTTTTCTTTTGATAAATTGAAGAAATCAGTACAAGCACTGTTTTCCAGTGTGCAGAAAGAGTGCTTTATTTTGAGGGCAACTTACAGTGTTTAGTTGAGAGGCCTCAAAATATGAGACCCAAGTAGGAGGATGGGTGGTTTTGTAAAAGTTCTCACAAGGAGTGAAGGTGTCGGGAGAAAGGGCCCCTTCTCTTCTCGGTCCCTGAGCTGTTGCAGAATTGTGTAAGAGCTTCATAGGATGAGAGGGAACATGCGTGCATGAGCCTTTTCCCCAACATTACAGGAAATGTAATTTCATTGCTCATAATCTTTTCTCCGGTCTTTCGCAGTCCCTTTATCTATTGCATTTTATCTTCAATCTTAAGGCTGCCCACACCTCACTCCTCCCCATTACGGACTTTCTCATCTGGCTCTGTGTTATGTCTCAGACATCCAAACAAACTCTTTGCTTCTGCGTTGATGGGCTGTTCCATGCCACATGGGGTGGCTGGGGCTTAGCTGGAGATGAGTGGTTTTTGGTAATTCAGACTTCCCTATAGGAGATCTCATTTTCTCTAGAACACATTTCATCTTCTCAGACCTTAAATTTTATTATCACAGCTTTGGACTACTTATCCGAAGATCAGCCCTTCAAGTACGTGTAAGTAATGCTGTAGTGAGTTCGGGGATTGGTTACATTATTTACTGTCCTTGAAAAGCTGCTCACTTTTCTCGGTAGACAGGGAGATAATATAACTTATGTCTGTGTACTGCTTTTTACTCTTCCCAGCACTTTTGCGGATGGCAACAAATATAGCATGTAGGGGGAGGAACAAATTGTCCTTATGTCAGAGCCTGAGACCTTGCTTTTTTACTAGTGACAGTCTGTGAAATTTAGTGGGCTTTTCGGAACGTTTGTTTCCTCCTTTATGAAGTTTGCACCATAATAACACAGGGCTACCTGGAAAATCAAAGGGTCTTTGTACATTGTCAAGAACTCTTCATGTATAAATGGTTATTCTGAACATAGCAGGTGCTTGGTGAAATGTTTGTTGAACCTCTTATGTAAGCTAAAAGTTACCTTCTGCATTCCGTGTTTTTTCTTAGAGAGTCACTTCCAATTTGAGTCACTTCCAGCTTGAGTTAGTTTCCGCCCAATTCAGAGCTTGTCTCTGCTACAAGTTACCATCTATAAACACAGAATACTAGTAGTTGGGTATCAGTGTTGACAAAGCAGACTTGCTTGGCTGTCAGTTGTTCAACCTGTGAAACACAAGTTTAAAAACTCCATTAAGACTTTGTTGGTTTGTCCAGGTTAGAGTGATGCCCCAATAAATCCCAGAGTGATTTGAACAGTGAATAAAGAAGTATTTCCAAAGTCCCCTTGGGGGAATGGGAAGAAAGGGGGAAAAATTCAATTTCCCCATTTGGAGAAGTCCTGATATTCTTGCAAGCAATGGGAACAACCAAATTAATAGGCTGAACCCTCAATCTTGGGATTTGTCCCTATGAAACTTATCTCTGCAAAGGATAGGCTAAGCCTACTTTAAATTATGCCTAAGTAGTCCCCCAGAGAACCTCTTTTGTTGCTCAGATGTGACTTCTCTCTCTCTCTAAGCCAACACAGCAAGTGAACTCAGTGCCCATCCCCCTCTACATGTGACATGACTCCCAGGGGAGTAAACCTCCCTGGCAATGTGGGACAGAAATCCCAGGATGAGTTGGGACTCAGCATCAGGGGATTGAGAAAACCTTCTTGACCAAAAAGTGGAAGAGAGAAATGAGACAAAATAAAGTGTCCGTGGCTGAGAGATTTCAAACAGCGTCAAGAGGTTATCCTGGAGGTTATTCTTATGCGTTGTACAGATGTCCCTTTTTAGTTTATGGTGTAATGGAGAGGCTGGAGGGAAGTGCCTGAAACTGTAGAGCTGTGTTCCAGCAGCCATGCTTCTTGAAGATGATTGTGTAATGATATAGCTTTTGCAATGTGACAGTATGATTGTGAAAATCTTGTGTCTGATGCTCCTTTTATCTACAGTATGGACAGATGAGTAAAAAATATGGATAAAAATAAACAGATAATAGGGGGAACAAAGGTTAAAATAAATTGAGTAGATTGAAAGACCAGTGATCAATGAGAGGGACGAGTAAGGGGTATGGCATGTATGAGGTTTTTCTTTTTTCTTTTTTTATTTCTTTAGCTGTAGAGATGCAGATTAAAAAAAATGATCATGGTGATGAATACATGACTATATGATGACATCATGAGCCATTGATTGTACACCATGTATAGAATGTTTGTATGTCAAGGATGCTTGTATATTTGTTTGTTGTGTGCAATAAAAATACGTATTAAAAAATAACGCCATTGAACCTACTGATGAAATAATATGGCACGTAGGATTTATTTAGAAATAACCTGGGAGTGGGGTCGGGGAGGTAGGCAGGAGTAAAGGTGAAAGGGGATTGTCCATGAATTGAGAGTTGCTGAGGCTCATTGTATCACTCTTTCTGCTTCTGTGTGGTTTTGACATTTTCCAGAATAAAATCTCAAACAAGCAAATTAACAAAACATGCCTTGATATTTGTGATGTGGTCATTTGAACATTAGCTTCTGAAATCCCAGAAGTGTTGGTGCATTAAAAAAAAAAAAGGGAAAAAGCCCCTGCAGTTATCTGAGATGACTGGGGAAAATATCAGCACAAAACCTCTCCAGGGCAGCTGTCGTCTGACTCACCCCACTTCCCGCGGTGTGGTTTTTCAACAGTGGACAGGGTATTCCCCTGTCCCATGCCAGGCTACGGTGACTCATGTACCAAATCCAATCTTCACATCATAAGTATTGAATTATCAGGATTGGAACCCAATGAAGTCTGGTTGAAATGAGGAGAGGCTATTTAACATCCCTCTTTAAAGGTCAAAGTTTTCCTCCAGAAAAGATTCCTCTGCATCCGGAAGCTTCTGTCTGATGTTATTCTAGATATAGATTTAAAAGGGGATGTTTCCTAAAAGTACACTCAGCTTGTGTGTATGAGAGATGTTTGTTTTGGGGATGAGCTCAGCCGCAATATGATGTGATTTGACTCAGAGGCAGCAGTTGTAAAGAAATGCCAACAGGCAGGGGGTTCATAACACCTTGACCATTTAGACGGGTCGGAAGGTTGACCAGCTGCCTTGCCTAGCCAGAGAATTTGTAGGAATTTGGGAGAGGAGAGAGACTGTCAGGGCCCTCTTTCCATAGGAGCCTAAAACAGACTCAAAACTCTTCCTGGCAAGTGAGATGGAACCTGTTCACCTAGCTCTCTTTCATCCTATTCCTCTTGTTTTTAGAATTGAGGGAACTGAGGTGCAGGGCAGTTAGGCAACTTCCCGAAAGTCCAACGTGTGGAGGCTGGGCTAACCTGCTCTCCATGGAGTTTAAAGTGGATGTGCCCTCGTTAGAAATGTGTCCTGCAGAGAAGGGGGCTAATGTTTGTGCCCGTTTCTCAGACCTCACACTTACTGGTGCTGGGGGTGGCCCCATTTCACACTGCTCAAAAGCCTGAGCTCTTTTCACTTCATCACTGGAGAAAAGGCACGGATAGGGCACAGATTGTTCTGGGGCAGGTGACGCCATCTGGGAAATGGAGGCAGGTCCCTTCTCCCCCAGATTTCCCAGCTTCGCGGGCAAGTTTCCCCTGCCCCTCCCCTGCTTCTTGCCTCTGCTCGAGGGCCCCTCACGCTGAAGGGTCCTTTCTCCCCTTCTCTCTCTCCCTCTTGGAAACTGACTCCAGGCTCTGCCCTGATGCCCCCAGCCTTCCCTTTCCTTCCCTGGTATAATTAGCCACTTTGTTGCTGATTCCATTTGCGTATACATTTTGTATTAGAGTTTGTTGTTTTTGTGTCTGCCTTCCCTCACGTCGGGAGCAGCTTGAGGTAAAAGACTGGGTCTAATAATTTCTTTTTCTCATTTTAGAAATTATGAAATATTCGATTCGTAGAAAAGCACATGACACAGATGTTATGAAGGAGGTTACTTTTGTAAACATCCTGTGTGCTTTGCTCTGACCCCGGGACCTTCTCTCTATCCAGAGCACACTGCCTTCCTGAATTTGGTGGGAATCATTTCCTTCCTTGCCATGCAGTTTTTACCATCTTTGTATGCCTCTCTAAACTTGTTTTTTTTAAATGTATTTTTAAATTGTCAAATATAACACAGATACAAAAAAGCAAATTTCCAAGTATATTTTAACAAGCAGTTATAGAACAGATTTTAAAGTTTGGTATGGGTTACAATTCCATGACTTTTATTATTTTTTTTCTATCTGCTTCAAGACACTGGAGACCAACAGAAATATCAATACAATGATTCAGCAGTCATATTCATTTGTTAAATCCTATCTTCTCTGTTATACTCTTCCTTCTCTTTAAATAACATATATACATAAAAGCAATAAGTTTCAAAATACAATGCAACAATTAGTTGTAGAACAGATTCCAGAGTTTGGTATGGGTTACAATTCCACAATTTTAGGTTTTTATTTCTAGCTGCTCTAAGGGACTGGAAGCTAAAAGAAATATCAGTATAATGATTCAGCAATCATACTCATTTGTTAAACCCGTTCTCTGTATAATTCCACCATCACCCTTGATCTTTTTCCCAGTTTTTAGGGGTATTGCCCATTCTAACTTTTTCATGTTGGTAGGGGCTGTTGATCATATGGCATAGGTGGATGGAACTAGCTGATGTTCTGGAAGGGCTGGGCCCCTCTGCATTTCAGGACTCATCTGGTCCAGGGACCCATCCGGAGGTTGTAAGTTTTGGAGAGTTAACCTAGTGAATGGAACCTTTGTAGAATCTTATATAATTCCCTAGATATTCTTTAGGATTGGCAGGAATGGTTTTGGTTGGGGTTTGGCAAGTTACAGTAAGTAGCAATGTCTAACTGAGGCTTGCATAAGAGTGACCTCAGAGTAGCCTCTCGATTCTACTTAAATTCTCTCAGTGATTGATACCTTATTTGTTACACGTCTTTTCTCCCCTTACTAGTTTTTTACTTTATAAAAGCGATATCATGCTGTATACCGTCTTTAGCTGCTTGCTTTTCCTGCTCAAATTAAAATATGAGGATTCATACGTGCTGATGTGCATAATAATTGCCCACTTCCATTATTGGTTGGTAAAGTACATAGAGTATTGCATATAAGAAAACACCATGATTTATTTATCTGCTCTCCCTTAAGGGACATTTGGGCTGTTTCAGTCTTTGCTTTTCAATAACAAGTATATTTCAATAAGTTTAATAATTTTCTTCATAGAGTGATTATATATATATATTTTAGATTTATTCTTAGCTATTTTATAGATTTACCTGGATCATGTTAAGATAGTTAGTTCCATTTTGTTCATGGTTTGCTGTGATGACTACCTCCCATTGGCCCCTCCACCCTTCCCTTCCCTGCTCTGTGTTCAGACTTGTAGGAACTGTTTTGGAGGGAGGGAGGAGATCCATTTCCCAGCTCCTACTCGTGGGGTCCTGGATCCTGTAAGGCAGTCTCTCCTTCCAAGCCTGTCTCCAGCTTCCAGAACCTGCCCCTCTCCCTTGCGAGTTCATACCTGGGTGGCAAAGTTCTCACCTGCCATCAGGTAAAGGCCTCACCTGTCACCAGCCCCAGAGTTCAGCCTTGTAGAGGTTGTATTTGTGGCCAGCCCCAGCCCGCTTTACAGACTGAAGCACCCAACCCTCATCTGCTGTGAGTGTTGTCCTCTCATAGTGAATAACTGTCCCCTTCTCTGAAGAATTGCCCTTGGGCTTAACAGGGGCTGCTTCTCCTCGGAAGCTGCACCCCTCCCCCAACTTCCCTGGGAGTAGCCACAGCCGTTGACTGACTCAACACGTGTGACCCAGTCCGTGCTCCAATGCTCCCCGTGGGATCAGGCTGAAGCAGAACTCCAGCTGGCTTACATCCTGGTTTAGCTCTTCCCCCTGCCCCCTCCTGCTTCCCTCACTCCTTTTCTCTGGAGAGCGTCCCTCTGCAATTACAGGCTCCCAATTTCCTGTCCCAAGCTCTGCTCTTGGGGAACCAGACCTAAGAAGTGGTCTTTCTTAACACCTAAGCAGATTCTAAGGATGAGAGTCTGGATTTAGTTAACTCACTGGACAGCCAGTGATGGGGATCAGTTCTTGGGGTGCAATATCAGTGCAATTGCAAAGATTTTCATGTCTGTTACATTGGGAAGGGGCAGGTAGAAATAGGTACACTAACATACAATATCTCATATGTATATGGAAGAATAGTAACTAAAGACTGTGGAATTGGGTAGCTCTCCCTCTCTTTGCCTTAGGATCATGCACAGCCTTACATGAGACAGATGCCTTGAAAGATGTTTTTCCTTCTCGGCATCAGTCCTCACTTCCCATCCTGCACTTGACCAATAACCAGGGTGAAACCCCAGTGTGGCCCAGCTGGGAGAATGCTGCATTGCCAAAGGAGAAGGATCATACACCAGAACATCTACAGGACCTGGCTAACAGAACTGGCAGGAACAGCAAGAGTGTGTCTGGGAGTGGACCTTGAGGGTGCAGCATCAAGGTAGATCAATATAGGGCTGGATAAGCGAGTGTTGATTAATATGGGGAAATGCTCTTGTTACATAGGATGCAATACCCTGGAAAGAGCCCAAGAAGTCAATCTTAATTGGGCATTAGATGGCTTTGGGAACTAGGAAACAGTGATGGTCCATGCTAAATGAAGTAGAGATGGTAAAAACTGCTATGGCAGCTTACGGAACAAAACGTTCAAAGGCATGCTACAGTGGAGTTGCTCTATAAGACTGGGAAAACCATGAGCTGCCATTGATCCCTGAAAGGCTCTGGAGGACACCCTTCTTCCCAAGGTAATTAGGAATGTGCTGGTGAGGGGAGCCTCAGGATTTCTGAGAAGCTTGGTGGGGCTGTCCTCTGTGGGTCAGGGTGGGTGGGAGGAGATTAGCCTCCCTCATAGGAAAGACTGCTGGGAGCCTGAAATGGCAGTGCAGGTGTCAGCATTTAACCCACAGAAACAGTCAGATGTATGCAATTACCCTAATGGGCAGCCAAGTCAGAACGACAGCGAGAGGGTCCTCATCTATCAGGATCGACAGAGATGCCTGTAGAATAGAACATGTCGGACCTGGGTTGAGATAGTTGGGCAACCACCAAGGGTATTGTCAGGAGGTCAAGAACAGATGTGCAGAGACTGAGATTAGTCACCACAATGGGAAGTCATCATCCCTTCTGTGCTCTATTTCCAGATCTGAGAAAGCTTTTGGACCCAAAACTCACTGACTGAAGGAGAGGTCAAGTCCCCATAAAGAAGGAACCTGCAACCCTATGGCAATTGCATACAGTAGTGATATCCTTAGCCCTCCCCTCAAAAGCCTCACTCTGACAACAGAACAGTGAAGAAAGGGGTATATGCAGATCTCTTGAGGACTGTTGGTCACAGGGCTATGCTGAGCTGATACCCACCATCCTAGCCCTGCTACAGCAGGGGCACTTGGAGATTAATAGTCCAGGCCCAGGTTCATCTGACAGTGGGTCCGTTGGATCCACGGACATACCCAGTGGATATTCCTTGGATTCCCAATGTGCTGCAAACTTACCCAATTATAAGCCCCAATACAGTTTCTGTGCCAGCTGTGGCATCTTTGCTAGAGAAGATTAACAGACTCTGTACATAGTATGGAGCTACTACTGATCCAATGAATGCTTCCTTTCCAATACCCATCTGCTACCCTAAGTAGCAGAAGTACTTCCTAAGTAACATTCACTTAGGAATGGACAGCAGGATGTATTCATGGTCTTGTCTTAGGGATACATTGATTCTCCCACTTTCTTTCACAAGGGAACTAGGCTAGCTGGACATTCCATCAAAAATCACATTGGTTCTATATTTTGATGACGCTATGTTCATCAGCCTGATGAGCAAGCAGTGGAAAGGATTCTGGATGCCTTGACAAGATGTGCTCCAGAAGATGGCAGATAAACCCTACAAAGATTCAGGAGCCTGCCACATTTGTCCAATGGTCTAGAGAATACCAGACATTCCCTCCAAAGTAAAGAACAGATTACTGTGCCTTGTATTTCCAGCCACTCAGGAAGAAGCATAATACTTGGTGGTTCTCTTCAGGTTTGAAGTCAGCATATTCCACACTTGAGAATACTCTTTTGACTCATTTATAAGGAAATGCTGCTTAGTTTTGAATAGTTCAGATGCAGAAAATCATCTGCATCAGGTCTAGGATGCATTATAGGCAGTCCTGCTATTTAGAACATATGGCCCAGCAGGTCCCTTGTATTAGAAATTTTAGTGGCTGATAAAGACAATTTGTGGAGCTTCTGGCAAGCTCCAGTAGGAGAGTCACAGAAAAGGCATTCTGAAGCTTTCTCTAAAATATTTCTTCTTTTATAGGATTCAAGTAAACGAATCCAGACCCATGCAGAATAAGTGGAAACATGTCTCCATCTAATCAAGGTTAATGCCCACAATTGATTGAGTCATATCTCTGTGCAGATAACCTAATCAAGTTTCCAACCTATAGTACTGAATAGGGATTAAAAGAAACCGCTGCTCCCACAAGATTGATTAGGATTAAAACATGGTTTTTCTAGGGTACATAAATACTTTCAAACCAGCACAACTTACCTTGGGCCTGAGGATCCATTTTACAGCAAAGCAAGTGTGATGGTGGACACATGACTTAGGGCATATGACCCCTGGTCCCACTGAACCATTCAGAAACAGCCAGCTTGAAAGGGTGGCAGGATGGCCTCTTGAAGGTACACAGGAGGACCCCCTGTGAAGATGGGTCATTGAACTTCAGAATGTATCATATACCTTCAGCAGAGGTGGGATACATGGGCCTGGAGTCCCAGGAGTGGAATAGGAGTGGTCCCAGTCATCACAACTCTCAGCAACACATGGGGTTTCATGCTTCCTGAGTATTTTGGCTCTGCATGTCCAAAGAGCCTGCTGTCACCAGGAGACACAGTAAGAGCCTTGTTGATCTTAAAGTTACAGCTATGGCTCTCACTGAGTTACTTTAGTCTCAGGTCAGTAAGCCTGAAGGCAAAGAAAGGAGTTACCATATTGTCAGGGATAATCGATCCTGTTTATTATGAGCAGGTAGGGCTGTTGATCCATAATGGAAGTGGGGAGAAAGAGATTTACCATCGCTTATTGTTTCCATGCCAGTTTTAATTCTAGGAAGGCAAATATAGCAACCATGGGGTCTAACAAGGCATGCTAACCAGAACATCAGGTCCCTAAAGGGTGAGGATATGGGTCATCCCACCAGGAGAATCATCTAGACCAGCAAAAGAATTACTTGAGGAAGAAGCGGTTCTAGAGTGAGTACTGGAGGAGGGAGATTATGAGTGTAGTTTATAGCCTCAGAACCAACTGTAGCAGTGGGGGCTATAGTTTGTCCCACTAACCCGACTTGGGCAAGTGTTCTCAGAAACTGTGACCCACTAGAATCCTGGAGAGTCTGTGTCTGGAGAGGGTGAATTTTCTATGAAAAGCAAGTGGGTAGGAATGGAGAAAGAGATGGGTTATATTGGGTACTGTTGATGCTCCATCCAGATCCATGTTAGTGGGTTGGTGTATCCATTTTCAAGTTGCCATAGAATTGCCACTCTATCTCCAGAAAACAGCTTATGGCCTAAGAGAAGTTGTCTTTGCTAGGGATGCAATGCACTCTGACTCCTTCCACCCCTCCCTGCTGCGGCAGCCCATAGCCAATGACTGAATGAAACAGGCCAGAAAGGCTGGCCCCCTTGCCTAACGGTGGGACCAACCTTGTGGTGCAATCCATGCTCCAGAGCATCCTATGGGATCAAAATGAAGGTAGGTGACACCTGAGATCTTATCCTTGCTTGGTTTCTTTCCCTGGCCTGTGCTGCTTTCCCCACCCCCTTTTTTTCTGAGAACACCCTCCATGAAACACGCATACCTGAAATTCTTGTCTAAGACTTTACATTTAGAGAACTTGAACTAAGATATACATGCCTGAATTGGTCTATTCACATTGTACCCTCACCCCTATAAATCATTAAACTTTTCTGAGATTAGCCCATTTGATTATGCTGGGATCCTGATTGATAAATTTAACAGAGGTGTTTTTTAAAATGAATTGCTGGTGAATTTTATCAAAATGTTTTTGTGTATTTATTGAAACAGACATAAAACTTCCTCATTTAATCTATTTAATAGTGAAGTATATACATAGTTTCTAAGTTAAACCATCCTTGCATTCCTGGAATATACTCAGTGGCCATGATGTATTTTATAAGTATACTCCTATATTCATTTTGCCCATATTTTTATTAATAAAATCAATCAACACACAATATGAACATTCTTTTTTCTTTTTTTATCATATAGTTATATATTCATCATCATGATAATTTCTTAGAACATTTGCATCAATTCAGAAAAAGAAATAAAAAGAAAACAAAAAAATCCATACATACCATAAATATAACCCTCCCTTTCATTGATCACTAGCATTTCAATCTACTAAATTTATTTTGACATTTGTTCCCCCTATTATTTATTTATTTTTAATCCAAGTGTTTTACTCATCTGTCTGTAAGGTAGGTAAAAGAACCATCGGAAACAAGGTTTTCACAATCACACAGTCACATTGCAAAAGCTATATCATTATACTATCATCTTCAAGAAACATGGCTACTGGAACACAGTTCTACATTTTCAGGCAGTTCCCTCCAGCCTCTCTGTTATGCCTTAACTAGAAACATGATATCTTTTTAATGTGTAAGAATAACCTCCCAGATAACTTCTCCACTCTGTTTGAAATCTCTCAGCCATTGACACTTTATTTTGTCTCATTTGACTCTTCCCCCTTTTGGTTGAGAAGGTTTCCTCAATCCCTTGGTGCTGAGTCTCAGCTCATTCTAGGATTTCTGTCCCATGTTGCCAGAAAGGGCCACATTCCTGGGAGTCATGTCCCATGTAGAAAGGGAGACGGCAGTCAGTTTGCTTGTAGTGTTGGCTGAGAGAGAGAGGTCACATCTGAGCAACAAAAGAGGTTCTCTTGGGGGTGACTCTTCGGCCTAATTTTAAATTGGCTTAGCCTATCCTTTGCAGGTTAAAGTTCATATGAACAAACCCCAAGATTGGGGGCTCAGCCTATTGCTTTGGCTGTCCCCACTGCTTGTGAGAATATCAAAAATTCTCCACTTGGGGAAGTTAAATTTTCCCCCTTTCTCACCATTCTCCCAAAGGGACTTTCATTTTGCCCATATTTTATATAAAATTTTTGCATCTGTGCTCATGAGCAATATTTTCTCTCTAATTTATTTTTTGGTTTTGATGATGAGGTTATACTAACTTCTTACCTTATTTAGTATTCATTATGAGGTTATACTAAACTCAAGGAATATGCTGGGGAGTTTGTTTTCATATTCTCTTGAAGACTTAGTATATTAGAATTTTTGAATCCTTGAATATTTGGTAAAATGTGCCTGTAAAATATTTGGGCCTGATTTTTCTTTGTGGGAAGACACCAAATTATTGATTACATTTCTGTAGGAGCTCTAGGGCTATAGAATTTCTATTTTCAATAGCATTTTTTCCATACTCAAGAAATAATTGCTAAATGAGTAACTGACCCACCTAGGCATACTTTAATTGTCATGCTCAATAAAAGGGAATAAATGTGTTGAATCACCTGGTGAGTCAGCCTTTAGAACTGTCCCTGGAGGCTTATTTCAGATCGAAGTCATCCTGCCATCAAAAAGCTCCCACTCAGCGGAATCAAAGCCTCCTCTTAAAATGCTAATTGATTTCTTCTTGGACAGTTGACAATTCTCTTGTTAAAAAGAAAAACAATGAAGTATTTATATATGTAAATAATGCTAGTGTGGCTCTTTCACATTTTTCAGGGTGACCATCCTTTTTGTGGAGAAATACATTTCTGCTGTCATATTACGTGGGGCATAATTATGCCTCTCTTTCTGACCATTCTCCATAGTTAGATGCAGCCTCATGAAAATGAAATACTCAGGGAAGAACGGGTCCAGGTGGGCGGCCCCTGCGGCATTGAGTCCTGCGCACAGGGCGTCGGGTTCGCCTATGAGAAATGGGCTGTCAGCTCTGTGGTCAGCTCTTCCTGCGAGCTGCTTTCATGTTCTGTGAAATGTGGCCCACTTTCTCTTTACTTCCTCGTCACTGCCGCTTCCTGCCTTCCCGGCCTCGCTGCTCATCTCTGCGCCCCAAGGGGCAGAGGAAGTCTGGCCCTGGGGCTCTACCGAGTCGCTTGGGAATCCTGGCCTACCAGAGCCCCCCTGCCCCCATGAGCCTGCTCTGTTAGTCCCCCCTTGGTGAGGTTCCCCAACCCCTGCCATCATTCATTGTTCATCGTAAGCCCTGGGCAGCCACCAGCTGCACAATGAAACTAAGTAAAAAGGCAGCGAGTGAGGGTTCACTTGGTATATAAAGGATCAAAAGAAGCTGAACGATTTGTGTGTGCCAGTTTAATCAGACAACCATCCATGGCCTCGCGGTATTGCCTGTTCCCATAAAGCCCCCAGTTGTGTGCTGGGTTCTAGAGGGATCTGAAAGAAGATACAAGCCCAGCTTTATGGAGAACACCTCACTGATCAATTTCTGAAATCATCATTCATCAGCTCAACAAAATCTTTATTGAGTGCCTACGAGAGCCAGGCACTGAGGCAGGCATTTGGGATCCATTGGTAACCAACAGGGACAAGGAACCCTCCCTGCCCTGTGGAATAGAAACTCTAATTGTGCACAAATACACTTTCAGTGATGGAATCAGGGTTTCAAGTGGAGCCTGTAATATGCAGAGCCTGTAAAGTCTGGTAAGACAGTGGACATTCTCTAGCCCAGTGCAAGGTGCTAGCAGTCAAAAGACCTGACCTTGGTTCCTTAACTGGCTTTGTAACTTTGTGTAACGCACAGGTACATAATTTGCAAGGCTCAGTACTAAATGAAAACATGAGGCCTCTTGTTCAAAATGCAGAAAAAAAAAAAAGCTTTTTCCTTTCCTCTGTGGTCTGTCTCTTGCCGTGTCATGGTGCATTTGATTTGCTATTTAATAGTCACTCCCTTGGTATGGGGATACTAGCAGGCGAGTGAAGACCCTCCCAGATGGCTCAGGCCCTGCCTTGCAGCCTGGTGCACAGGCTGTGCACGCCCCACTCCTCCTCTTCCTGTGCCTGAACCCAGTAGAGACCGAGGGCAGCAGAGAGGCTAAGCAGCACCAGGGAAGCAGGTGGCCAAAAACCCATCTAGGGGAGGCAGGAGGGCAGTGGGAAGGGACCACGTGGGAGTTGGGGCTCAACCTCTACTCCCAGGGCACACTTCACTGTCCTGGGAGACTTCATCTATAAAACACAAATTTAAAGATATGATTATCAATAATTTCAAGGCAGTGACCACAGAGTTCTAAACTCCAAGTGCTGAGACCTTCCAAGTATAAGATTGCCCTGGCCCAACACCTGTGAAGCCGGCCCTGCACGGAGCTACTAAATTGTATATTACAAAGGGCTACTACCACCTCCCTTTCCACCTCACTGCCATGTTGTGGGAACCCAGTGAGGTGGGAGAGGAGAAATGTTGAAAAGTATGAGGTACCATGTTGAGGTGAGGCCCCTATTATGTCAGTCCAGTTTCTCACACCTGATATGCTGGCTTAGTTTGAATCACATGCATGTGCAAGGGAAATATTGTCCAATGTGAAACATTCCATTTCTCACTTCTGCGGAAACAGATCCAGGCTATGATGACATGGCGTATTCGCTTACAGAGGGGCCATGCCGTGCAGTCGGGACCCATGGAGGCCATTTGACGATGGGGCACAGAAGAGCTCAGGCCAGCCACCCGCTAGCCACACCCCCCCAACCCTCCTTGCTGTATTAATGGAAAACTCCATGAAGAGGTTTGAAACTTGGAAGTTTTCTGGTATAGGGGTGGGGGGTACTGGCCTAATACAGCAGGTCAACAGACTTGGATTTGAATCCAGATTTATTACACCTTAGCTGTTTATCCTTGGAAGGTCAGGGAGACAAGCTCTCTCTCTATTGTCATCAAATGAGTGTGATGTTAATAGCTCCTTTCTCGAAGCCTCTTCTGGGGATGATCTATGCATGCAGAGGGCTCAGACTGTTATCAGCCATGAGTAGGTGCTCAATAAATATCCGCTACCATTATTTTTAGCTTGGAGGGAGGTGTTTATAGGCTCAAGCCAGAGACTTGAAGAGTAATGGGTAATTTTGGCCTGTGATTTATTCGATGAGTATAATTCTCAGCGCCTAAGGGATGACAGAAGTCAAGCCCAGTTGGCAGTTCAAGACTCATGCCTTTAGAGTTCCCTCATGCAATTGAAATTCTCGGTTATGAATTGAGCCATGTCCCCAACAAGACATGTTTAAGTCCTAAACCCAACTTCTGTGAACATGAACTCATTTGTAAATGGGATATTTTGAATATTTTTTATTGGTTAGAGTGAGGCCAAATTGAATCAAGATGCACCTTAATCCAATGTGCCTGGAGACTGTACTAGCAGAGGAAATCTGGGAACAGTAGGAGACAGAGGGAGACTGACAGCCATTGAAGGAACAGAGATGGAGTTATGGACTGCCTATCACCCACAACCAGCATACCGCAGACTTCAGAGAAGGCATGACCCTGTTGACACCTTGGTTTTAGATGTCTGGCCTCCACAACTGTGAGACAATAAATTCCTGTTATTTAAGCCAATTAGTCTGTGGTATGTTCTATATAGCAGCCTGGTGAACTAAGACATTCTCCATTCAAAATGCTGTCACTGGGGGTACAAGGAGAGTTTAGCGGTAAAATTCTTGCCTGCCATGTAGGAGACCTGGGATCGATTCCCTGTCCATGCACTTCCCAAAAAGCAAACAAACAACAATTCAACAAATGGTGTTGCAATAATGGGATACTCACATGGAAAAATAATGAACTGTGACTTCGCCATATAGCATACAAAAAAAAAAAAAGATGCTGTCATAACCACATGTGGCCTGCCCAGTGCCATTCGGGAAGGTTATATGGGGAAGAAGGATGAGAAAGAAACACAACAGAATAGTAACTCAAATGCTATGGGTTGAATTGTGTCCCCCCAAAAGATATTTTTCAAGTCCTAATCCTCGGCCCTGTGGGTGTGGATTCATTTGTGACTAGGATCTTTGAAGATCCTATTAGATGAGGCCAAGTTGAGTCAGGAGGACCTTGCTCCAATATGGCTGATATCCTTACAAGCAGGGAAATGTGGACATAGTTAGGTAGGAAAATCCAGAGAAGGAGGGGAGATCACCACATGATAGAGGCAAAGAAGCATCTGCAGGACAAGGAACCACAAGGATTGCACCCAAACATCACCAGAATGCTACAGACCCTGGGAGAAAGTATGGTCTGGTGATAACTTGAAATTTTACCTCAAACCACCAAAGCTGTAAGACAATCAATTCCTGTTGTTAAAGCCAAGCCATCTGGTATTTGTCATATAAGCCAACATTTGGAAATAGAATCTTTGAAGATGTGATTAGTTAAGATGAAACCAAACTGGATTTGGGTGGGCCCTAATTCACGATGATGGGTGTCTTTATAAGAAGGATAAGAAGGGCAGAAGTGGACACTGAGATAGATACTGGGAGAAGCCTATGTGAAGATGGGGGAGGCAGAGCCATGCATCCACAAGCCGAGGGATGCCAAGAATTTCTGGCAAACACCGGGAACCAAAAGAAGCAAGGAAGGATTCTCCTCTCCAGATTTCATGGGAACATAGACCTGTGGATTTCGGTCATCAGGTCTTGAGAACCATATGATCCTAAAATTATGTAGTTTGAAGTACTTTGCTATGGTAGCTCTAAGAAACTAAGGTCCCAACATCGTATTGTGATGCAATTGAAGCCTCGATTTTCTTCTACCATCACAGAAAAGCATAGAGTCAACGCTGGAAATGTCACAAAGTCTGAACAACTGCATGGTGTTTCTCAGAAGCGAATTTTGTTTACGCTTGTGTGTACATGCCCTTCTGGTCTTATTCTTTGGAATCTGCATAGGAAAGCAGAAATTTGATAACCATGGTCAAGAGAGTGCTGCTTTTTGGTCAAGTCAGAGGTGGAGATGGCATTTTTCTCACTGGACTCTCACGGAACAATCATGCATGTGCTTCAGAATGAAATGTTGCAGATTAGAAAACTACCCTTAAAAAAATAGTCACAGAAAGGTATCAACCACTAAGAAAAGACTACGCCCCAAAGCCTGCTAGTAAAAAAACTGTCCTTAATCTTAATTCATACATACAACTGTTGCAAATAGGACCACTTGAAGATGTTATTTTTAGTTAAGGTGTGGCCAGCTGTATCGGGATGTCTTAATCCTATGACTGGAGGACGAAGAGGTGTGCCACTGGGAAAGAGTCACAGAGCAAGAAGCCAGAAATTGACGAAACTCAGAGGAGAAAGGAGAAGATACTGCCACAGGCACTGTCATGTGACGGCAAAGCTAAGGACCCAAGGACGGCAGCCCCCCAGCTCCAGAGCTGCCTAAACTCTGGGGAGAACGCATCACCTTGGTGAGGCCTACATTTTGGACTTCTAGACTCAAAATCATGAGCCAATAAATTCCCATTGTTTCAGGCAACCTATTGTATACTTTTTGTTTTAGCAGTGAAGAAACTGAAAAGGAGCTCACTGGCGTTTCATTAAAGTTGAGTTAAGAAAGCAGCCAATAGAAGAGTCAGTTTCTGTTTCTTGACAAATGCGTGATGCCATCTAGTGGTAAGGCTTCAAACTTCAGGCTCACTGCCTCATCTACCAAGTCCCTCTGCCCACGTGCAAGACAACGTTGGAGAGGCTGTGGTTATTTTTTAATGCTACAAAGGAGGAAAAAGAATTAGGCCCAGACGAATACTACAAGTGCCCATCTCTGTTCCACATGGTGATGGAATTCGCCTTCTTCTTGGTTTTTTTTTTTTTTTTTTAAATGGGTAGGCTACCAGGAACCGAACCTGAGTCCTCTGGCATAACAGGCAAGCATTCTTGCCTGCTGAGCCACCGTGGCCCGCCCTCTCCTTGGTTTTTGAGTTTAAAACAACCTTGTGTGGTTTTTACTCATTGGATTATTCATTTATTTAACACATGCACACCATCCCGACACTGAGAAGGCACTTAGTTTTGGGTAAAGAGAATGGACTTAGGAGAAGATCTCAGTGTCCTGGGTGGCTGCAGGAAGATGGGTGAGCAGAGGCAGGTCTAAGTAGTAGGAGATGACGTGACTTGCTCCCAGAGAGGCTGAGAGGTTGAAAAAGAGTGAATTCTTAATACTGGATGGTACTGGTAAAGAATCCTTGATTGGGGGGCACGTATGGGAACACTTAGGAGGAGGTGCACTGAATTTGATCATTTGTATTAATTTAAATTACATTTGTACCAGCTCTTAAAAAAGAAAATCCTCCCAAACCTTTGGCTTTCCTATATTCTCTATGAATATCTGTCTGACCTGTGTGTATCGACTGCTTTCAGCAGAATTTTTCTCTGTCCTCGGTAAAGCCTGTCCCTGTCCCCCCTGTGTGACAATGTGGGATCCCTCCTGGCTGGTGGTGATACACCTTGTAAAACAGCAGGGAATAAGGCAGCAGTTCTCAGAGCCCCCAAATCGAGAGCAAGAGAGGCCATTGCTTGCATCTGGGAGGAACTGTGAAGAAAGAAGAGTAAATAATGAGGTTCGCGCACTTGGCCTCTCCCAGGCGGGGGCTGTCTATTTGTGCAAATTGGTGGCCCTTGCCCAACATGGGGCCTGCTCCTTGGCAGGTGTCCCATGCAGTCTGCTGGACGAAGGTTTATTGGAAGACCATGTGGCATAACTTGAGGGCGCTGGGCTCTAGAAGGGGTCCGCCCTGATCCTGCTTCTTCTAGTTGGATGACCTCAGGCAGGTAATCTTTTTGCACCACAACTGCCGAATCTATGAAACAAAGTCAGTGGCAATCTCAGAGCATTGCTGGAAAGACTGGGAATAATAATGGAAGCGCCTGGAACATATTAGAAGTTCCAATAGATGGTTTTAGTTACTGGGTGAAATTTGCAGATTCACTGTCTCGTTTTAGGATAGTGGTGGGGAGTGACCATGAAACTTCGTGTCCTTTGGTCACCGTATGTTCACGAAGGCTCAGATTTTAAGGGGGAGGGCTGCAGACGGGCCTCGAAGCAGGGTCACTTGGCTGGTTAGTCATCCTGGCTGCCACTCGGCACCAGCATTTCAGAGCAGTTGTATTCCTTTCTAGTAATACTAATGAGAACGATGGCAATAGTTAACAGTTGTGGGGTCTTACCTATGCTGACCATGGTTTAAAGGGCTTTGAGCCTCACAACAAGCCAAAGAAGCAGGGACTGTTATTTTATGATGGGATGGGGGAACTGGAGGCCCGGAGAGGCTGTGGAGCTGCCCAGCCCCAGAGCCGGCTGTGAGCTGGGACTGAGCCCAGGCAGCCTCCGCCAGAACCTACCCTCCGGAGTGCTCCTTGTGCAGATGGCTGCATTCAGCAGTTCTGTTGCATTGAAAGGAATTCATTTATTTATGAAAAATTGCCATCAAAAGTGAAAAAAAATTGCTTAAAGTTTAAATTGCAGTTAACCAGTGGTTTGAGGCTCTGCAAATAAAAACGGGAGCCTGGGCAGAAACAGGATGCATGAAAAAAACCCATCATCTGAGCAAGTGTGGTTTCTGTTTTCAACTGGTTTGGGCATATGTGGGTCTCATAATTATATTGCTCGTGAATGGCAAAGGTCTATTGTATATTATTAATGAAAGATCATATTTAAATGTAGCCATGTCTTCCAAGGGACTTCCTTGCATTATGGGGGAGTATTTAAGTGCTTTAGCAATATTTTGTAAACAAAGTGAAATTAGCAAATTTGATTACGCACCTGCTATATGAATGTAAGACTCACAGGCAGGGCTCTTAAGAGTTTGCTGAAATGACTACCAGTTTATTTTTCCACGGAAAAGAACACAGGAAACTTTGGCGTTCAACCCTTCCGTTCTGGCAGCTGCTGCTTCTCAGAAAGTTCCGTTTTAATACTGGATTATTGGAAACCTCGTGTTTCTAAAAAGGACACTGTATTTCCTGATCAATGTGTTTTGGGTTTAGGGAAGGATTCTGCTTAGCTCCTGAAATTGCCCTTCTTATAAAACAAATAACATTAGTTGTATCATTATTTGGTGCTTTCTAAATGACAGGTAATATAAGCATTTTACAGGGTGAGGTGGGTCTTCCTTTCTCTTTAACAAAATGGAAAACCAAAGCAGAGGGAAGTTGCAAACACACTCAAAGTCATTAGCTCAAAGTCCCATACAGTGGACTTGGGATTTGAATCCAGGCAGCATGGTTTCATAGCATTGAGCTCTGGTTTGGGTCACAAATCATTATTGGTAAATATGAGCTGATTATCCAGAAACCGTAAATCGCAACCCAGCCTGCTAGCCCAGAGGCTCGTCATTGAACAACAGGGATGTGCAGGCTCTGTGCTAAACCCTTTACTTTGAGCCCTTACAGCAATCAGATGGAGGCAGGGGTTCTCATCCCTATTTTTCAGATGAATAATTTGAAACTCAGAGAGGTTGAGCGCCCTGCCCACAATCACACAGCCGGTGAATGGTGAATTGGGGTCGCAAACCCAGTTGCTACTGACTCCCAATCTCAGGTCCTTTCCATTGTGGTCTGCTGTTAATTTACAGAAAATAAAAGTGTGCAAGCCTAGACTTTTCTGGGGAGTTTCCCCTTCAACCTCCAAAGTCTGTTGAATATTTGTTGTGGTTCATCTAAGAGGTAATCTGAAATTAATATTTCTGTCGCTTATACAAAGATATTTTTTCCCAAAACTTTCATTTTCCATACTGCTGGTATTGGTGGGTCTGTCTGGTGTTTTTTTGAAAGAGGTAAACCGGATATCCAGGCCAAACTGGTTTGAAACACTTCTCAGCCTCCTTTGGGAGTTGGAGTTGGCGGGCTTGCTGCAATGATTTTGGGTGAAGACTCTTCCCATCAGACATACTTGAAGTCTCCTGCTAGTGTCCTTTGCTCATTGCCAGGCAGTGGAGATGATGTAGTGCTGAAGACCTACAGAGCTTCCACTTGATTTGCAGAGTTAAGATGAAACGGCTTTGGTTTGGGGACTCCTTGCCCAGGCAGCCTACACAAAGGGGACAATAAAGGAAATACTAAATAAAAATTTACATTAGCACAGGTAAAAGTCAAACAGAGCAGAAGTTTGTAAAGCGAAAGTGTTCTTCCCTCCTCTGACACGGAGGTTTTATTTTTCCTCAGAAGAAAGTCCTTTGTTTCCGGCCCAGCAGTTGCATGTCTTCTGCCAACACGCATGAAACTGTATCTTACTTCATGGCAAGTAGGGTAAAATCTCAGACTCTTCCTAGTTTTTTTTTTCAAAGAGAGAAGTTATGGGTTGACAGAACAATTACACATCAAATACAGGATTCCCTTATACCCCCCTATTACTAATACCTTGCATTGGTATGGTCCATTTGATTAACACATGCTTTTATAATTGCTCTATTACCCTCATAGGTCTTGACAGAGAAATATAGAATAACAATAAATACCAGTTATTTGATGATGTAATTAAGCTTATGTCTTCCTTGGATAGTCAAGCAACCCAAGGCACAAGGAGATCCCATTGCGATAAAGGAGATAAATGTTCAAATAATGAACTTCGACATTTCCCAAGTTAGGATCATCTGCAGAGCTCAGAAATACCAGTACAATTACTAGAAGGCCAGGCTTTTGGGTTTGTCAGGGTGCCTTGGCTGAGTTCCACTTGTTAGGATGGGAGGCTTCAGATACCTGGAAGTTGTTAGAGGGATGCTATCGGGTAGAATTCAACAGTTAAAATGGAGGACAGGTGCACACCTTCATGGTACGTGAAATTCAAAGCAATATAAGACAAATTGCTTTTAATTACATTGCCATTTAAACCCTGACCATATGATATCTTTGGTATAGAGCAGTGATTCTTCAACTTTTTGGTCTCAGGACCCCTCCAACTCTTTAAAATTATTGAAGACCCCAAAAAGCTCTTGCTTAAGAGGGTTATATCTATTGATAGTAATGGGACTGGAAATTAAAACTGAGAAATTAAGAAATATTTATCTGTTAATTGTTCAAAATACAATAATGAAACCATTCTATGTCATATAAAGAAGAATTTTTATGAAATTAACCATATTTTCCTAACCAAAAAAAATTGCTGGGAAAAAAGTGGCATTTTTGTACAATTTTCTAGATTTCTTTAATGGGTGGCTGAGTAAAAGGCAGCTGCATTCTCATAAATGCTTCTCGATTCACTCTGTAGTGATATCACATAATATGCAGTACCTCGAAAAAAAAAATCACTGTACTCCGGTGAGAGAATGAGAGTGATAAAAGCAAATGTTGTGTTAATATTTGTATGGAAATAGTTTAGACCTTGCTGAACCCCTAAAGGGTCTTGAGGACCTCCTGGGAATCCTTGGATGATGCTTTGAGAACCAGTGGTATAGAGACAGAGTGGTCATAAAAGAAAACAAAGTATGGCAGCACTAAGAATGTATAAGCCTTTAGTTTAGGAAATAGTGTTACATTGAATTACGATATGTGTAGCACAAGTTTAATTTCTGGAATCCCTAGCTGAAGTTTCAGGAAGATCCTCTTAGTTATATTTCCTTTTGTTAATTAGAAACCAATGTACTTTCAAAAGAGAGGCTTATTTGTGTGTTACTTTACAAGCCTTCAGATGCTTGATAAATCATGAGGTTTTATATTTGAGATCATGGTAATTAAGGCTCTATGAAGGTGGGGTTTGGTGCATGTTTTAAAATAATATCTTTCCTCCTTAGAGGATTGAGGATTCACAACTTATTTAGCTGGATGGAGGGGGTCTGATAAATAGGAAAAAGCATTAACTTTGGAGTCAAAGTGACCAGAGCTTGAATGCAAGCTCTACTACATAACTCAGCCAATTCTTCTATTCGTGGTAGTTACGGTCTAGAAAACCTCTGAACAGTGAATTAGTAAGTGTGGAACCATTGCTCCTAGGGGTCCTATAGGTTTAGGTTCCTGAGTGCCTCTGGTCACAACATTTTCATCAACAGATCAACACATAACCTTGTTCTATGTACATTTCTGTTTAAAAACACCTTCTGTAGTATATATTCTTGATTAACATTGGACTCATGACCAACAACTGCATAATTCACGCTTGAACAAAGCTTTTCCAACACCCATGTTTTCACTGTAAGGCAGAAAACCTTGTTCTCAGGAACACTAGACAGTACTTCAGCCCTACATTTAGGGGTTATTTTAAGCAGTGAAATCACCAACAGAAAGCAAAAAAAAAAAAAAAAAAAAGCAATAAAATTTGGCACTAATCTGGTATCATGGGATTGAGAAAGCCTTCCTGATTAAAAGGGGGAGGAGAAAAATGAGACAAACTAAAGTTTCAGTGGCTGATAGATTTCAAACAGAATCAAGAGGTTATCCTGGAGGTTATTCTTACGCATTTCATAGATATCCCTTTTTAGTTTATGGTGTTTTGGAGTGGCTGGAGGGAAGTACCTGATTCTGTTGAACTGTTTTCCAGTAGCCTTGATTCTTGAAGAAAATTTATAACTATATAGCTTTTACAGCTGGTTGTGAACATCTTGTTTTTGATGCTCATTTTATCCCGTATGGGCTGATGAGTAAAAAAATAAGGATAAATAAATAAATAAATAAATAATGGTGTTTGTGGGGGGGGTAAGGGATAACAAAATTGGGTAGATTGAAATACTAGTGGTCAATGAGAGGGAGGGGTAGGGAGTATGGGATGTATGAGTTTTTTCTTTTTATTGAAGTGATGCAAACGTTCTAAAAAATGATCATGGTGATGAATACACAACTATGTGATGATTTTGTGAACCATTGATTGTATAATGTGTATGGACTGTATGTGTGTGAAGATTTCTCAATAAAAATACATAAAAAAAGACAAAATGGCATGAGATAAACTGTCAAAAGGTCTCTTCTTTATAGTATGAGAGCTGAAAAAGGAAGGCGGAGTGTTTGCCCTCAATTGAGAGCGTGTGCGAGAGACTCAAATTTTTCACTATTCTGCACATGTCTGTGAATGACCATAAAAGTGCTATGAGTAGTGATTTTGGGATTGCAAATGCATTTTATCAAATAGGAAAATTCACAAATATGGAATCTGCGAATAATGAAGGTTGAGTGTAGCCAGGGAACTTTAGGCAGATATTTAGCTTCTCTGAGTGTTGTTTCTTCATTTGTAATGCGGAACTAAGGATGAATCCCAGGATTGCTGTGAGGATTTTATTTTTATCCTCACCCAAAGACTTTAGACTGATACCTGGTACACAGTGGGGCACAAGGTAGAATTCTAATCCTGATTTCAGCTGGGCCTGGGACAGGCCTCTGGAGTTGTCATAGTGCTCACCCAGCTTCTCCTTAACCACATCCAGCCAAGAAAGGCTCTGCTTCTCCAGAGAGCTCCTTACATTCTGTAGAGATCTAATTATTAAAAAACATAGGGAGCTAAAAGCGTCCCTTCTTCTTGTCCACATTTGTCCCTGTTCACTCTCTGGGTGCAGTTTCATTTCCTGTCCAAGACAGCTCTGCAAATATTTGAACAACGCAACTGTCCCGCCCAAGTCCTCTTGTCTCTGGGGCTAACACTCGTTACAGACTTCAAGAGCCACTGGCATGACATTTCAAACCCTTCTCTGCCAGGTCATCTTTCTTTGGATACAAAGAGGATTTGGGTCTGGACGTCATAGATCTGATTCAAGCCCAATCCACACAAAGGATATACCTTTCCTTTCTGTTCCTGCCTTTTGTTCTGTCTGTGGGCTTAGTTCACAATGTCTAGCTTTACATGTCATCTCTGCGTTGTCCCACTGACGTTTTAAAGTCCTTGTTTGCTTGTTATTTAATCTACCCATGATGCCAATCATTGTAGGTACTGATTTCCAGCTGGGCAAATAACCCCAAGGCAAAAAATAACTCCCCTGTCAACTCTCAGCAGCTTGGGGATATCTCCATTTCTTCAATTTCGCATTGGCAGCCATGACATTGACTTCTAGGTTTAGTCTGACTAGTAAAATAGAACTTGGCTGGCTTAAGCGGTGCCTGTGTTGGTCTAGAAGGCTGTTAAGTCACTGCCTTCTTTCTGGGAGTGTGGGGTTAGCTCCACTGATGTTCCATTTTGGGTGAGCCTTGCTCTTTGTCCCAAAATTGCAGTCAAATGCTGACATTTTCCCTGATGCCGTCTTTTCACAATCTTTCTACTTTTGGGGTGTACAGAGGTCACAGTATGAGTTATTAGTCAGCCCTTGCACATTCCTATTTCTGACCCAAGGAACTATAGGAACTTCTCCTTTTAAAGTTCTCCGGAGAAGGACAAACCTTTCATTTTGAAATTACCAACTAGAGAAAACACACAGGCAGTTTCAGGTACACCGCCCCTTTCTCTAACTCTGAAAAACCCCAGGAGTTTCAATAGCAACTCCACTGCTGCCTTTTCCCTCTTTCAGATGAACCTTAGAATGAAACTCTTTGTAGTCCTTGCAGGGCATGGCAGTTTCTGTGCACCTTTGAGAGTCTTTCATTATGTATTTGGAGAAATACGCTACGTCATAAAGCCCCTGTTGAGGGCTTCACCAAGGCCACTTAGTTTCCTGATGAAGCTCATGCTCCTTCCTGAGTTTGTGTCCAAGACTGCAAAGGCAGGAAATATAGGATGTCTCAGCTTCTAAATACGCACCAAAAGCTGCCTGATAGGAGCAAGTCTGCTTTTTGCCATATCGGTGTTTGGAATGATCTCAATTATCTCCTCTCTATTCCTTCTGTGTAAAAGAATCCCAAAAACCTCTTCCTGGCTATGGAAGACAGACAACCTGAATATTCTTCCTCTTTCCAGACCTGTGGCTGGAGAAGCAGGGAAACTGAGTGTTGGCCAGAGGTCTGAGAAAGTAGAAGCTCTTGCGCCTTTCAACAAGACCAGGAGCCCACTATGATATGTCCTTAAGACTTTAGGAGTCGGGAGCTTGGAAAGGGAGTTTGCAATGTTGTCAACTGGAGCCATGCCTGGTGTAGCCTTGTCTTCGATTCCGTTGGCCCTTTGAATGGATTGAAATTCTGCCATTAGAAATGAGGTACATCACTGTGTGAATCAGCCTTGGGCCCTAACTGGTGATGGAGGTTTCATGCTACCTTTGGGTGTCCAGTTTGGATGCTGGGATACCTGTCTGAAGGACAGAACTAATCCTTGAAAGTATTAAAACATTCCTACTGCTTTTATGGATTAAAAATATATACATTTATTTCTTACTATAATAATAATGCATATTTATCCTAAAAAAAAACCTGAAAAGTACTGGGAAACAATAATAAAGACAAATGTTCTTTATTTCAGTTCTGACATAAGTACTACTATGAATTTGATCTCTCTTTCCAGTTATATGTATGGGTATATAAAAATATATATAACTTTATTTATTTGAAAAACAATTGAGCTCTTATTTTCTGCCATGGATTGTGTTAGGTGCTGGGTGTAGATGTGAAGGAAACATAGCTTTTGCCCTCAAGAAGCTAACGGGAGTTCTGGTTGACCAAAATGGCATTGTAAGATGCTTCAGGGTGCCTTTCCCTGAAGGCAGCAATTAGCAAATGGAAAAGCCAATCATAAAATTGATGTGAAAGAGTAAGGGGCCCTGAGCAATCAAATCACCTTGAAACAAAGAATGAAGTTCACATCCCCCTAAAACTTATTATAAAGCCACAGTGGTCAAAACAGCATAGTACCGGCATAAGGACAGATGGATAGACCAGCGGAATTGAATTGAGAGTTCAGAAATAGTCCTTCACATATAAGGCCATCTGGGTACCAAGTCCACTCAATCGGGGAAGGATAGTGTCTTCAGCAAATGGTGCTGGGAAAACTGGATATCCATATGCAAAAGAATAAATGAGGACCCTACCTCTTACCACATACAAAAAAGTAACTCAAAATGAATCAAAGACCCAAATATAAGAACCAGGACTATAAAACTGCTAGAAAAACATCTTTAGCATCACATGTTAAGCAATGGTTTCTTAGACTTTACATAAGCAACAAAAGAAAAAATAAATAAATGAGACTTCCTCAACATTAAGAACTTTTGTATATCAAAGGACTTTATCATGAAAGTAAAATTATAACCTATATAATGGGAGAAAATATTTAGAAACCACATATCTGATAAGAGTTTAATATCCAGACTATATAAAGAAATATACAATGCAATAACACAACAAAACAAGCAGTCTAATTAAAAACTGGGCAAAGGAATGGGATAGACATTTTTCCAAAGAAGATAGACAAATGGCAAAAAAAGCATGTGAAAATATGCTCAGAATCATAAGCCATATGGGAAGTGCAAATCAAAATCATAATAAGATATCATTTCACACCCACTGGAATGGTTAAAATTAAGAAAATGAAAAATAACTGTGTTGGAGAGGGTGTGAAGAAATAGAAGCACTCACTTGTTCATTTTGTTATTAATTTTTCAATTAATTTAAAAAAGATATAACAACAAACAAACATTCTTAACATATGATCATTCTGTTCTACATATATAATCAGTAATTCACAATATCATCACATAGTTGCATATTCATCATCATGATCATTTCTTAGAACATTTGCATCAATTCTGAAAAGAAATAAAAAGACAACAGAAAAAATTCATACGTACCATACCCCTTACCCCTCCCTTTCGTTGATCACTAGCATTCACTTGTTCATTGTTGATGGGAATGTAAAATGGTGCAGCCGCTGTGGAAGACAGTTTTGTGGCTCCTCAGATAGTTAAGTATAGAACTATCCTATGACCAGTCAATCCCACTTCTAGGTATATACACAATAATTGAAAATATATTTGCATACTGATATTGAGGGAAATATTATTCACAATTGTCAAAAGATGGAAGCAACCCAACTGTACATCAAAGGATGAATTGATAAACAAAATGTCGTATATACTTACAATGAAATATTATTCAACTGTGAAAAGGAATGACATTCTGACACATGTGACAACATGGATGAGCCTAGAAGACATCACGTTGAGTGAAAGAAGCCAGACACAAAAAGTCAAATATTATACGATTTCACTGATAGGAAATAAACAGAATAAGCAAACACATTAGTTTCTCATTAGTCAGAAACTAGAATACAGGTTACCAGGGGCTGGGGTCGGCATAAGGAGGGGGCACTAATGCTTAAGTGTTTGAGTGTGTGTTTGGGGTGATGGAAAAGTTTTGGTAGCAGATGGTGGTGACAGCAGCACAGTATTGGGAATATAATTAACACCACTGAATAATATATTTGAATGTGGTTAAAAGGGGAATTTTACGTTGTATATATGTTACTAGAATAAAAACTTTTAAAAAATACAGGACTGTACAACACAAATAGTGAACACTAACATAAACTATGGACCGCAGTTAATAGTATAATTATAATTATAATCACATGCTTGCATCAGTTGTGACAAAAGTACCACACTAATGCAAGGTGTCAGTAATGGGGTTGGGTGGGGGTAGTTTAGAACTCTATATTTTCTGCAAACCTACAATCTCACTAATAAAAAATTAATAAATTAATTTAAAAAGAGAAAGATGCAAACAAATTAATGGGTGGTCAGGCAATAAATAAAAAATAAACATATAATTATAAAATGCCAAGCTTTCTGAAGGAATGTGGCATCACAGCAGAAGATAACAGTAGTTACCAGAAGTACTTAACAGAAGTAACAGGTACCTAAATGCTCAGGGCAGGAATTGCCGAGGAAGGGACAGTTAAGCTTAGAACTGAAGGACAGGACATAATTGGCATCATTCCAGGAAGAATGGGTCAAGACAGGCCCAAAGTCCCCCAGATAGGAAAGCATTTTGTGAGTTTTGGGAACAGAAAGAAATAAATGATTTCTGTTATTGATTGAACCATGCTCAGGTCCCAACCCCTGGTCCTGTGGGTGTGAACCCATTTGTAAATAGGGCTTTGAGGATGTGATTAGTTAAGATGTGTCCAGACGTTATGAGGGTGGCCTTAATCGAGTATGGCTGAAGTCCTTGTCGATAAAGGAAATCGGACAGGGAAGGAGAAGCCAAGGCAAGCAGCTCAACCTGGGTCAGTGGAACCCTGAAGAGAAAGGAGACGACCCCACCATGTGTATTTCCATGTAACAGAGAAACCAAGGGCCAAGGGTGGCCGACAGCCAGCCGTAGAAGATCATGGCTTTTAGGAAGAAAACACTAGTTTGGACTTCTAGGACAGTAAATGCCCACTATTTAAGCCAACTCATTGTAAGATGTTTGTTTTAGCATCTGAGAAACTAAAACAGTCAGTGTGGCTGAAGTTTTCTGGACAGGAGGAATGGGACTGAAAATGGAGTTAGATGGTAAACAGAAAATGTGTATCTTTATCAGTCAGCCTTCGCCAGAGAAAAAGAACCAATAGGATATATTTATATATGTATATATACATGTATGTGTATACATATTTATGTATATGTATATGTATATATAAAGAGATTAATTATAAGGAGTGGGTTTATGCAATTGCAGGGGCTACAAGTCCAAATTCCATAAGGCAGGCTGCAGGCTGGAAATTCCTATAAGAGGTATTTTTTGGGATGTGGTGGTGGTGGTGATGGTACATGGGCTGGAAATTGAACCAGGTTTCTGGCATGGAAGGTAAGAATTCTACCACTGAACTACCTATGCACCCCAATATTAAAGTTTTGGTGCAGAAATTCTAGTCTCTGGAACCCTCATTTCTTACTGTAAATATTTCCACCTGATTTGATGAGACCTACCCACACCATTGAATGATTTTCCTTTTTGTAGATGCTAATCCCATCTAAAAAGACCTCCCTGGCAACAACTAGACTAATATTTGACCAAACAACTGGACTCTATAACCTAGCCCACTTGATAAGATTGTAGTCTTGAAAGCCATTTCCCACTAAAAGGAATAAGGGCTCCTTGGAGAACTGATAAATTTTGGGTTTGGGATAGGAACACCAGAAGATGAGCCATAAAGAGAGGAAGGAAGCTATGGAAGATCAGTGGGGTCTGTCAGAAAGACTCAGGAGCCAACTGGAAGAGGTTCCGTCCTGCTAAAAATGGGAGGATTTGAGCACTGATAAGAATAATAATGGCAACGTATTGAAATGCATCAGCTAGGTTGACATTCAGAAGTTCACAATGATACTAATTAGTCACATTTAGAGGATGGTAGGGACCAACTCATTATTTTGAAATCTGGCAAATAACGGAAAGGACTAAACATTTACCTTGTGCCTCTGGTTTACCAGATAGTTAGAGGAAACCTTCTCTTTGTAAAAGTATACCAGCAGGGATGACAGAACTAGCATATCATTGTTTTGCAAATCCATAATGAATGAATGGATCTAGGCTCTGATTATCAAGGCTGTTCACCTCACTGGACATTGACAACCAGACATCATGTACTTCCAATAGAAGAACTCATGAAATAGTCTTGCCAAGAAAGTGAACTCGAGTCTCAGCAAAATCTCATCAATAGATCCAAGCACCTGTTTACAGGAAACACAGGGGACCCTGGAGCATGCTCAGCCATGTTGTGGGGATGCGATAAGCAAAATCCTGACCTTGGAATGATGAAATAAGACTGTCCTTAGGTTTGTTGTGGGGATGAAATGATACCAAAGGGCAAAGTATTTAGAACAGTGGCTGGCCGTCAACAAATGGCAGCTGATATCATTACCATTGGTATCTCTATCACTTTAGCTGAGTACACCACTGTGCCAGGAGAAGCCCTTCTCCCCTGGGGTTTGAGCAATGGAAGCAGTGCAGGATCCAGCAGTTTCCAAGGAGCTCTTGGCTGCTGGTACAACAGCTTTGCTAGGGATGGTGCCTAAACCATGCTTCTGCCTGGGGACCAGGCACTGGACTCTGGGCCATGGGGACAGTGTTGTCGTCATGGCCCTGTGTGGCTGCAGCCAATGGCCCTTGGGTGAGCAGTTCAGATTCCCCAGTTTCTGTTTCTAAGGAAAGGAAGATAAAGGTAATTTCATGGTAACCAGAAGGATATGAAGAGCCACTGAAATTGAATATTAAAAGAGATGTGCCGTCATTTTCTAGTCCAGATATGAGGCTTCCTATTAAGAATATTCCGTTCTGTGTATTTTTAGTACATTTTTAAAAATTGCCTTTATTTTCCTCTGGCTTCTGGCATCCTTCTGGTTCTTCTTTAACAAGGACAATTGGTACTCAGCTGTGGTTTCAGTATTGTGGCGCTCCTTTTTATTTTTAAAGCTGTGGAGATCATGAGAGACATATAGAAAAAGTGTGTGGAGTGTTGGGCTGTAAAACCTGGCATGGTATTGCCATGATGCTTGGAAATGGCAGTTTCACCCCTTCCATGACCACTCTCTCTATGGTGTGGCTGGGAGACTCCAGAATATTACTGGATGAGAACACTGCAAAGGGAGTGACTTTTATTATTTGTCCAAAGACCCGAGTTGAGAACCATAGCTGCACTCATCCTTTCAACAATTTTGTATGGTGTCTAGACACCAAACTAGGCATTCCCTGTGTGAAGTGCATATTGTGACATCTCACCACTTCATCCTGAAGGACCTCATAGTGTTAGATGGGAAAGCCCACACCTAAAAAACTAGTACTTTTAGTCCTTTAGTGGGGGTGACTACAACGGGTGAGTAACTTTTTGGAGAAGGGGAAAGTATCACAGGGAAAATGACATTAGAGCCGAATTATACATAATGAGTAGATCAGTTGGTGAAAAGAGAGATGGTTATTCCAAGGATAGACACAGAGATGTGTGAAAGTAGTGATTCATTAAGGGTCTGGTAGCCATATGACTAAGAGCCAATGAAATTGGACAAAAGTGACGTATGCCATTTCCAAGACACTAGAACTCCCAACACATGCTCTAGTTTTCTTCCATACTCTAGTTTCCTTTTAGATGGCTGGAAAAATGGGGCCCACTCCTGGGGTGGTTATGGAAGGCATGTTTGAGGATGGCAGGGCTTCCATCGCTCTGGCAACTTTAATGACTTAGTGGAGGGCTTTTCCTACCAATATTTTCACTAATATTTTTAAAGTGGGAAGAAATAGTTTCTATTGTCTTTTTTTTTTTTTTTTTAACATGGGCAGGCACTGGGAATCGAACCCAGGTCCTCTGGCATGGCAGGCGAGCATTCTTGCCTGCTGAGCCACCGTGGCCCACCCTCTGTTGTCTTTGATTCTTTATATATTTTAAGTGTATTTGCTAAATCACCTGGCTTACTATAGCCAATAAACCATAGGTAGGTGGGGGAAAATAGTGAAGGAGGCTTGAAGGCCGCACCAAGGAACCTGGACACCAAGGAGTCTGCAGAAAATGAAGAGCTAATGGGGTATTTTCAGACAGATGAGTGACATGATGCATGCAGGTAGGGGGTGAATAGAAGACATCTTCCGATCTGTGAACACCACCCTGCTCTCGAAGTTCTTTGCTCATCTTGATTTCCTTCATCAGCTTCTGGTGACTCACACCAACTTTTGGAAGTGCAGATATTTGTTCAGTTGACATCTTGAGCCTTTGTAGAATCTCAGAACTAAATGAGAAGATGCTAGAAGTAGATTGTTTAAGGGCCACGAATTCTTCTTATTCCTCTCCATTGGCCTTTTGCTATGTAACTTTTCTACTCATTCCACTGAGAGATTGAGTGTGTTTTTCCCTCCTGGTAATGGGGTCATGGCTGTTTGACTTAATTTGACTAACAAGATCAACAAACATGGCACAACTGGAGGCTCAGAAAGCACTTGTGCACTGGGGTTTGATTTTTCTTGCTGCCCCATACCTCCACGCCAAGAAGTCTGGACTGGCCTTCATAAGGATGTGAAAACACATGGAGAGAGATCCAGCCGAGAACCAGCACAAAATGTGAGAGATCCGAGGCCATGTTGGGTCAATCACCCCTGGGCAAATTACCAGATGTTTGCAGTCTTATAAGTGACCCCAGGTGAGACCAGCAGAAAAACTGCCCAGCTGAGTCCATCCCAAATTGCTGACCCATAGAATCATGAGGAATACCTCACCATGTTACAGAATATTTTGTTACACAGCGATAGATAACTGATTCAACTTACGGGGCAGCTCACAGTCAATTTCATCCAGGCCAATGTGGATGAAATCAGCAAGAGAACCAGGACAAACCCCTCCTCAGGCACTTACAAATCCCCAAAACTCCACAGAGCAGCCACTGATATTCTGGTTTAACAGATCATGGATTTATTTTTCACTAAAATAGAATGAAAATAATTTCCTTCTAGTTTGTTTCATTACAGTTTGTTTTTGCATTTCTTGCCCTTCCATTTTCCCTTCTCTCTTCTTTTCTAGTTCTTTCACAGCAACTTCTACTTTTAGATATACAATAGTAACTGAGCAAATTCCTCTCTTTACTTGGGGCAATACCAGAATGTTGAAATTTCCTTTGCCCTGTAAGTACTCTTGCAGTTCTCCTATGTGTAGCTCTACTATTTCCTCTTTAAAATTTCTTGACGATGTCCCTTAATTAGGAAAGAAGGACATTCTTAAGATTTCTTAATATTTTGTTTGATTTTCTCCTGAGAATTAAATATATAATTTTTATATTATAATAATTGTCTGAAATTATGTACATCATTTACATAAATATCTGTATTGAACTCTCTCTTCAGCATGGCAGTGATTGGCAAGGTGAAAGAATATCAGAACCACATAATACCAAAAGTTGTTAAATATATGTCACTTACTGATTGATCTTTAGATTTCATCATTACAATGCATCCTATATTTAGATTTATCTTTTCTATCTGAAAAATCTCATATATATTTAGCCAAAACTTTAGTGTCATTATGGCTTTTTTTTAACATTCATGCATTCAATCTCTAAATATTTATTAAGAGTTTTCCATATGCTTGGCTCTATGCTAGACCACCAGGATACAAAGAGAGAAAACATGATAGAGGAATACTGTTGACTCAATATGGTAAGTGCAGTAATAGACACACACATGAGGTTTTATGGGAGTTCAGAGGTCTGAGAGTGTGTCTGAGGTTTGTGTGTGTGTGTGTATGTGTGTGTGGATAAGGAAAGGTTTCGTGGAGATGGATATGGGATGTTTGCATTAGGTCTTACATTTCAAGTATGAGTTGGTTATGAGAGGAGTTTGGGGTGTGATTGGTGGGTTGGGGTTAGGGGCACATGTCAAGGCACAGAGTCCAGAAGCAGGTGTATGCACGGAGTGGTGAGAAGAGAACCTGGTTGGAGAGCCCCGGGCAGTTGCCTGAGGCTCTGGCATGCCAGGTTAGAGAAGGGACACTTCATCCTGTAATGCCAGAACAAACTGTCGGAGGATTTCCTGTAAGGGAGAGAAGCTGTAGGAAGTGAAGCTGGATTCAAAGGGGCCAAGGAGACCAACTGGGAAGCTGTTGCACTAATATAATGAACAGATAATGAGGAACTGAATTAGGGTAATGCTAGGGAAAATGAAGAGATGAAGAAAAGTTAAGGAGGCTAAGCTGGTCAAACTTACAAATAAATGGGTGTGGGGAGAAAGGGAGAAAGAGATAAGGGTGACTTCCAGAGATCTAGTTTGGGGAAGAGGAGCAGGTGAACACTGGGGGTCCCCTTTTACAAGCATCTGCCAATCCCCCTGCCTCTACAGTGGGACAATTGCGTCTTTGGCTCAATTAGCTGGCAAGGAGATTGTTTAAACTCAACTAATGGGAATTTGCTTTCTTTGCTCCCTCTGCTTAGGCTTTGTGCCAGGCTTTCAGCTGAGACTAAGGAAAAGGTTCAAGCCTCTCTAGCTATAGCTGAAATGAGACACAATCAACTGCAAGTGTGTTGATTAAGAACAAGTGATAGATTCACACCCAGTTTCCCAGAAGCTGTGCTCCCCAGGGAGAGGAGAACTCAGCCTCACTTCCTGATGAGTGGTGTCCAAGGGAGGCTTTGCTCTCTGTTTGTGAAGTTATTTCCCACCGGCTCCTTTGGCAGTAGTCTGGAACATGTTAGCTGGCTTAAGGATTTCACAGGTTGCTGAGCCTTTAAAGGTTGGCAATTCATTATATAAATACCTAGTCAGGAAAGAGCTCCCTCCCCAAGAGAAGCTGATTTAATTAAATAAAGGACAGGAAGTTCCTTCCTGCATGCTTAAAACCCTGCTGATCATATAAGCATTGTACTGATTACAAACCGCTCCTTGGCAGATTCTGCTACATTTACCAGAATCTTTGTTAAATAACATTTTCCCAAAAATGATGTGAAAGAATCAATCAAAGGAGCATACCACTAGTTACAAGAGGAAAAAAAAAGAGCATAAAACCTTTCATGCTCACTTCTACTACTATAGATTGAGAGAAAAAGAGTATACACCTTTCCCCGAAATATAGAATTTTAAAGTGAGAAGTCAGCTGCCTTGAATTGATTGTACATATGTTAACTATTTATGCTCAGTGCAATCTTTAAAAATAAAATGTTTAAGTATTTAAAAATAGGTGTTCATGTTGTAAAAATTTAGGCAACACATACAAGCAAACAATGACTATAAGAAGATGTCACAATTTCAGTACTTGATGACCCATGGTAAAACCTTCTTATAAACATATATAACAGGGTGAGGAAAACAGTATACACCAGTTTCTCTTGGAGAGAGCTGTTTGTGTTTGGAGGGAATATGCTGATGCTGGCACTGCTTGAGGTCCCAAAGGAAAAATTGAAAATTCTCTCTTCTAAGGAGAGCTGGTTCTGGTGGCTGTGTGTCCTGGTGTAATTGTGACTCTTGATGGATGGAGTATGTGGCTCGAAAATAGGAGCTGCTGGGAGCTGAACTCCATTGATTGATAGAAGGAAGAGGAATTGCGTGGAGGGGAAGCTCAATATGAGGGGCAAGGACATAAGCAAAACTCTGGGTTTCTGCATCATCTGGGAAGAGCTGTTTATCTAGTGTGACATGTATATTATGTCCTCTGGGAGTCTCCAAAAAATTTTAGGAAAATTTTCATCACTCGCAAATGCTTTTGAGCAAGTTGGTTCTATTCCTTCAGATGTAGGAGAACTTGCTGGTTGAACATCTGTTATCTGAGGCCCCCAGCTGTGAAGCACAAGCAAACCAGCATGAAAACATGCGCTAATGTACTGATCCCATTGTCAGTTGGTATTAAATCATTTTGGCCCATTTTTACTTCAAAATTATCTTATATTTTCTGCAGGCTTTTTCTCTTCATCTCGAAATGAAGAAGCAGAACCTATCTTCACCCATTGTTTTGTTGGTCAGGCTTTCCATGCGGTCTGATGCAGAAAACATCTGGACAGCACAGTCCAAGCGGAATGCATATTATTGTAGCGTGAATTTCAAATCTTGCAAAAGAGGTGGAATTTCCTGTGAATCTTGAAGTGATGTTGGAGAGCTGCTCAAAGCCTCTGTCATGTCACCGAGATGAGGACATGACAGGGTTAGATCAGTCAACAAGAGAAAAGAAAGGTCAACAAGAATGATGTCATAAGCTGTTTCTAAGAGTATAAGTGAGTTCTTCCTGTCTTACTATATCTTAGTATCAAAGCACTATGTATAAGAAGCTCCTGGGAAAACTGAGGAAGCTCTCTAATAACAGCAAAACAGCCCTACTTTATGGATCCAACATGAAAATCAACAGTCCAACCAAGCATGTCATAAATGTACTCTGGATTCACTTGGTTTTTTTGATATATAAATACCTAATTGCACACATGTGCCAAGACACAACTTTAACCTCCCTTGCACTAAATGTCAGAAAAACGTGTTTTTGTTTAACCAAACCGTTAGTTTGATCTTCCAAGATAAAGAAACTCTGTTTCCTGCTACTACAATAAAAATTCTAAATTATTATTATAGAAAATCTAAAACAGATACACACAGAGATGATTGTATTATATGCTCCTATGTATCCGTTACCCAGCTCGAACATTTATTACCTCCTAGCCCATTTCCTTAAGTAAGCTTTTTTGTTGAATAACAGCGTATAAATATATAGATACAAGAGAGTTCATAAATCATAATTGTGCAGCTTGTAGATTTTTGTACATTTAAAATTCTGTTCAATTGGCACCTAGACCAATAAACACAACATTATTGGTAGAGTAACACAGTACCTGCTTTCACTTTGCCTCCCCCAAATAATGACCATCCTGACATATATTAGGGACATAGACATTAGGGACACATGGCCAGTCTTGCCTCGTCAATGCCCATCCCTCTAGCCTCCTGCTCACCTTCCGAGCCCTGTGGTTTCAGGCTGAAAATATTTCAGAAGGTAAGTTAAAAAATATGTGGTTAAGAAATAGCCATACAATTATGATCACTACTGTAATACTGTAATGTCAGAAAATATCTTGAATGTTGACATATTTCCCTGATTATCTTACAATTTAAAAAATGTTGTGGTTAGTTTGAATCATGCTCTCAATTAGATCCATAGCATATTTAAGTTTCTTTTCTCTACAATTCCCCATCCATCTCCTTCCCTCTCTGCCTTCCCCTCTCCCTTTTCCTCATTGCCAGTTTTATTTATTTATATGCTTTTCTTTTTTTGTGAAAAATAACATACATACAAAAAAGCACATCACAATAATTAGTTGTAGAACAGATTTCAAAATTTGGTATGGGTTACAATTCCACAATTTCAGGTTTTTACTTCTAGCTAATCTAAGATGCTGGAGACTAAAAGAAATATCAGTATAATGATTCAGCAGTCATACTCATTTGTTAAACCCTACCTTCTCTGTATAACTCCATCATCACCTTTGATCTTTCTCCCACTCTTTAGGGGTTTTTGGGCTATGCTCCTTTTAACTTTTCATATTGGAAGGGGCTGTTGATAATATGGGATGGATGGAACTAGTTGATGTTCTGGTAAGACTGGTTCTCTGGATATCAGAACTAGATCTGATCCGAGGACCCTCTGGAGGTTGTAGGTTTCTGGAAAGTTACCCTACTGCATGGAACCTTTGTAGAATCTTATATAATGCCCTAGGTGTTCTTTAGGATTGGCAGGAATGGTTGTGTTTGAGGTTTGGCAAGTTATGATAGGTAGTAATGTCTAACTGAAGCTTGTGTAAGAGTAGCCTCCAGAAAGCCTCTCAATCCTATTTGAACTCTCTCAGCCACTGATACCTCATGTTACACTTCTTAACCCCTTTTGAGTCAGGATGGCATTATTGATCCCATGGTACCAGGGCCAGGCTCATTCCTGAGGGTCATCTCTCATGCCACCAGGGAGACTTTCATCCCTGGATGTCATGTCCCACGTAGGGGAGAGGGCAATAGTTTCTCTTGCAGAGTTGGGCTTAGAGAGAGAGAGGTCACATCTGAGCAACAAAAGAGGTCCTCCAGAAGTAACTGTTAATATTGCAAGTTTTGTTATAAAACTTGTTTTTTGTTATAAAAAGAACTGGGCTGTTTTTCTTCCATACTAGCTCACTGGTTGACCTTCCTCATCCAGGCCTGTGTTGGTGATTTGTGAATCTTTCTGTCCCATGAATATTCTGTAAATTGGCAGTTAGGTCCAGAGATTTGATCAGATTCAAGTTTGCTTTTTTTCCCTGGTGGTTTAGGGTCCTTCTACGGAGTGTATTTGTTCATATGCCTGGTTGCCTCATCTTAGGGATGTAAGCAGCTGCAGGTAATCACTGTTTAGATCTATTACATCATTAGGGATTTTCAAAACGACATTCTAACATTTCTTCTTTGTTTATTAGCCAAAACACTTCTAGAAAGAGAAACTTCCCCTCATCAACTATTTGGTTACCCTAATGGACAGTTTATATAGGAAATGCAGAAGAAATGCATGATGCTTTCTTTTTATTTATAGTTAAAAAACAGAATCGGTTCCCTAGCATCCTCTAGTGGAGAGATGACTATGGGGCCTTTTTCCTTCTTTTTGAGTCTCATTATGAACACTTGGTACGTGTTAGTCTATGTTTAATGGGACATTTTGATTTTATCTTTCAGTGGATTCACTTTGAGGGCATCCTCAGCTTGCGCAGACCTCCTGTGCATGGTGTGGGCACCTGAGTAAGCAGACAGGCCTAAAAAATGTTAGAGAGAGAACTTGGCACGACTTCCCATGCAAATGAAAGTAGCAGGATCTCATGGGAGGCTTTTCATTTAAGGAAGAGATATCCGAAGGGCCCCTCCTAGTAATGCAAATGTTAGACCTTGTTTTAGGTTGCAAGCTGCTGGAATGCAATATACCAGAACTGGAATGGCTTTTGTTCTTCTTTTTTTGTATATGAGCGTTCATGGTGGTTTTATTTATAATAGCCCAAACTGGAAGAATCCAAAATGGGTGAATAGTTAAACAAAACTGTGATGCATCCATACCTTGAAATATTACTCAGCCGTAAAAAGAACAAACTATCAATATACATAACAACCTGCATGATTTTGCAGAGAATTATGTTAAGTGAAAATAGCCAATCCAAAATCATACAGCTTACTGTATGATTCCATTTATATAATATTCTTGAAATGACAAAATGATAGAAAAAGAAAACAGATTCTAGCTGCCAAGTGTTAAGGAGGGGGCAGTGGCAGGAGGGGATGGGTATAGCTATAAAAGTTTAACTTGAAGCATCTTACAGCCATTGATCTTGACTGTATCAATGTCAATATCCTGATTACAATATTTTACTGTAGATTGGAGGATACTTGCTAAAGTGTACTTTGGTCTGTCTGTATTATTTCACCAAGATCCTTTTGAGAATTTAAGTATGTATGCATATGTAAACAAGAAGCATTTTTGTTAAGGAAAAACACTTTTATCCTAAAGTAAATTGGGCGTTGCAGAATGAGAAATAGGGATGTGTACAACAAAACCTAAATGGATATAGAAAGTTATTTTCTCTCTTTCTGTTTTTATCCTTTAAATTACCCTTATAGTTACTCTTCAATTCTGTGTCCTCCTCCAGACCTCCCTCTCCTGTCTTTTTTTTTCTCACCTGGCAGAACTCCCTTTAGTATTTCTTATAGGGTCAGTCTCTTGTTGACAAATTCTTTCAGGATTTGTTTGTCTGTGAAGATTTTAATCTCCCCCTTAGTTTTTTTTTGCATGGGCCGGCACTGGGAATTGAACTCATGTCTCTGGCATGGCAGGCAACAACTCTGCCTACTGAGCCACCGTGGCCTGCTCTCTGTTAGTTTTGAAGGACAATTTGGCTGGGTACAGAATTCTTGGCTGGAAGTCTTTCTCTTTCAGGATCTTAAATATATCATACCACTATCTTCTCACCTCCATAGTGCCAGGTGAGTAGTCTGAATTCAGTCTTATGTGATTACCCTTGTAGGCAGTAGATTGTTTTTGTCTTGCCACTTTCAGGACTTTCTGCTTCTCTACATTTGACAAACTGATTAGCATGTGTCCTGGGGAAAGCCCATTTGGATTTATTTTATTTGGAGTTTGTTGAGCTTCTTTGACTTGCATATTTATGTCCTTTATAAAGTTGGGAAGTTTTCCCCATTATATCATCAACTAATCTTCTTAGCTCTTTACACTTCTCTGCTCCTTCTGGGACACCATGATTCTTATATTTGTGTGCTTTGTTTTGTCCAACATTTCCCTGAGATCCAATTTAAACTTTTCCATCTTTTTTTGCCATTTGCTGTTTTGGGTGTTCGAAATCAGTTGTCCTGTCCTCTAGTTTGCTTATTCTTTCTTCTGCCTCTTCAAATCTGCTCTTGTGTGTCTCTAGTATGTTTTTATTTGGTCTACAGCATCTTTAATCTCTGTGATATCTGCTATTTTTCTATTTATTCTTTTTAAATTCCTCTTCATGCACTTCTAGTGTTTTCTTGGTCTCCTTTATGTCATTAGCCATTTCTTTTATTTAGTAGATTTAAATGAACATCTTTGATTAGGTCCAATGTCTGTGTCTCCTCTGGTGTTTTAATTTGGTTGTTAGGCTGGGGTATATCTATCTGCATCATGATATGCTTAGTGATCTTTTGCTGTTTCTGTACTATGTAAATATCTTAACTGGTTTACTTTGGAAGTTAATTTCCCTCAGTACTCTAATGCTTTGTATTTGCGGGATGGGTGTGGAGCAGGATGTGGGGTGTGGGGTGGGGCACAACAGTGATGCGTAGCAGCGCAGGTATAGGTGCCAGTTGGGGATGCTATATTCGTGCCTGTGAGTGTGGGTGCCCAGCGGCAGGGAGGATGTGGCTGTGTGGGTGCATGGGTCTTAGGGGCGGCGACCTGGCATGCACTGGTCTAGGGTGCGGGGCTCTTTGTGCACATGCGCAGAGCTCAGGGCAGCAGGTTGATGTTGCGCCTGCATGGGCTGGGGGCCGCTGTGGCCTGGCTGCACAGGTCAGTGCTTGCCCAGAGCTGGGCTTTATGACTGGGGGCCATGAGCATGCGCAGATCTGGGAGGGCGGTAAACTGATGTAGATGTGTGAGAGCTGGGGGTTGGGGCGGGTGGAGTTCCACTACTGTATGGGCTGGGGGTGGGTGTAGCTGGGGTATGAAGGTAAGCGCCCGCAGCTTTTATCCGCTAGTGACTGACTGCAGGGGGCAGGACTGGGAGGTGGGGCTTGGGAAGGGCAGAGGAAAACTGTGGTTTGTGCAGTAGAGGTGAGTTGGGCTGGGGCAAGTGTGCGTGTGCTTCATGTGGGGGTGTGAGGCAGGTATGCAAGTCGTGGTTGGTGGGGCAAGGGTGCTTGGAGAGTGGGGAGGGGGGTGGGTGACAGGGTTCAGGTGTGTAGGGTGTGGGATGAGTCACAGGCTGTGGAGCTGCGCCAGTAAGGGTAGCACGTCAAGGAACGTGGCTTGGCTTACTTCCTAGTCCCCGTCTCCACGTCCGTGCATTCCTGAGGGCTCTGGGCTTCTGTGTTAGGCTGTTTGCACCAGCTGGAAGGTCTCCAGTTCTCTGCTTCTCAGTTCCTCAGCTTTTGCAAACAGGGTCTCTCTATGTAGTGCAGAAGACTCTCCCAGGTCATTTGCACCCTGGAATTGCCATCTCAGTCACCCTTCTCTCTAGCTGTTCCTTGGAGCAGGTGTGAACTTGATCTGTCCTGTTCCACCATCTTCCTGGAACTCATGGAATGGCTTTTAAAAAGGGGAACTTAATAAGTTACAAGTTTACAGTTCTAAGCCTACAAAAATGTCCAAACAAAGGCATTCAGGGAAAGATCCCTTAATTGAAGGAAGGCCAATGCCTCTGGAAACACCTGTCTGCTGGGAGGTCATGAGCTGGGCATCTGCTGGTCCCTCGCTCCTGGACTGTGTTGTTTTCAGCCTCTCTTCCTGTGGGGGTTCCTCACTTTGCTTCTTTGGGGCTGGCTTTCATCTCTTGGCTTCCCTTGGCTCTCTCCAGGTTCTGGCTTGCTTCACATCTCATGATGACGTCTGCTGGGCTCCAAGAATCTCTGAACATCCACATCTCTGTTTTCTGAAGCAACTGTTCTCCATGTGTAGAACAGCATTCTGTCTCTGTTGGCTCTTTTCTATCAGCTCTACTCTGAAGATTCTGTCAGCTCTGTCATTTCTGAGGTTTCTCCAAAATGTTTCCCCCTTTAAAGACTCTAGTAAACTAATAAAGTCCCACCTACAATGGGTGGAGTGACGTCTCCATCCAATCAAAAGATCATACCCACAATTGGGCATGCCACATCTCCATGGAGATAATCTGATCAAATTTCCCAACCTACCATATTGAATCAGGATTAAAAAGGATGGCTGCCTCCGCTAGATTGAATCAGTTAAAACACGGTTTTTCTGGGGTGCGTAATATTTTCAAACCAGCACAGACCTGAAAGTTCCAAAATACTCTTTGCTGGAGAGAGGGCTTGTGAATGGATTTGGGTGGGCTTCTGAAGGAGATGTGTCCACGTGGCTGGTCACCATCCAGCCAACATGCACAAAGGAGCCAGGGACCTCCTGAGAGGTCAGCAGTCCAAGACATTGGAAACTACACCAGATGGGCGAGAGTATGTCACACACAATGAAGAATAAACTCAAGTTGTTCAAACTTCATTCAAGGGAAATCGAGGCAGGTCTAGCAGATGGCCAGACAACTAGGGCAGGCTGTCAGGATGGCTCAGGGCATCAGGATGACCTGAGTTTGAATTCTGCTATTTACCTACCAGCCACAGCGCAGCCACCCTTTAGCTTTATCTTGGCACACGGCAGGTAGGCTAGGCTAGATTTGCTGAGCCTTTTCTTCAGCATTAGTATCCCTGCATGGATCAAGTCTACTGCAGCTGGTAGCACTACGGACTGATGTTTCTGGAGCCCAGCTCAGCCTCCAGATGACTTGCTGGGTGTCATAGTTTCCTGGCCACAACATAACAGTGTACCCCCAAAGTATGGCTGAAAATATCAGGTATGTGTTCCCTTACAGCTCTGGAGGTAAGAAGTCTGAAGCCATCCTCCCTGGGAGCCCTGTGGGTGGATCCTTCCCCTCCTCTCTGGGCTTCCAAGGTGGGCAGCAATTCTGGGTGTTCTCTGCTTGCAGCTGCAGCCCCTCAACCTCTGCCTCCGCCATCAGGTGGCCTTCTTATCTCCATGCTGGTCTGTGTCTGTGTCCAAGCTCCCCTCTTCTTATAAGGACGAGGGCCCACCCTAACCCAGGAGGCCCCACCTAAACTCATCACATCTGCAAAGATCCTGTTTCCGCACAGTCACGTCCAACGGGCCAGGTGTTCGGACTTGAACACGTCTTTTGCGGGGGACACGATTCCACCTGTAGCGCTGGGATTGTTATGCTGTAGCTGGGAGAGGCAGACAGCCCCTCACCAGAGAACCTGACCGGAAAAGTTTGAACAAATATCATTTAATAGAAATTTCATTTAAAAAAAAAGCTATGATTTACTTGAGCATGCCCAGTGCGCTCTACATGGATCTTATTTACTCCTCAAAACAACCATATTGATGTAAACTCTGAGCCTTTTTAATCGATGCAGAAAATGAGCCCTGGGGTGGCCAGGGACTCGCTGGGCTCACAGGCTTGTCAGAGCCTGAGCCAGGCCTCATGCGCCAGTCTGGGGGGCTTCTTGGTCCAAGCGGCGGCTATTTCCTCTGCTCATGACCCCCCCACCTTCCCTGCCTCCAGGCTCCCCCCCAGGGCGTGGCTGCTGACCCCTGGTCATTAGAGCTCACCTGGACTGCCCCAGAGCCCCTAACAGGTTTCCCTTCTTCTGCTCCTCCTCTTTCTGTATTTTATTTCCAATACAGCAGCCAGAGGGAGTCTTTTCAAATGCCAGGAGGGTCACATCCCTCCCCTGCTAACCCTCCAGGGGCCCGTCTCAGTAGGAGTAAAACTCTCACACCCTCCCTGAGGCCACAGGCCCTCTGCAGCCTGCCCTTGTCACTTGTCCGGTCTCATCTTTCACTGTCTCTCTCTCCCAGCCCTGCCTCCCTGGCTCCCTGACTGCCCCCCCACGTCCCCTGCCATGCTGGGCTTTGTGGGGGCCAAATGGGTCTGGCTGCAGGGCCTTTTCCTGGATGCACCTGGGGAGTGGGGGCACTGTCCCTCCAGATCCCAAGAGGGCCTCCCCTGCACACCCCATTTCAAATAGTTAACCCTCTTCCTGCCATGCTTCCCCTGTCCCTGGTGCTCCCTGTGCCTCCTTTCTTGATTTTGATTTTCTCCATAGCATCGGTACCTTCTATTCTCCTAAATAATTTGCATAATTACTAGGTTTATTGTCCATTTTCCACCATTAATTTTTTTTATTACAGTAAAGTATATATATAACACAAAATTTGTCATTTACCACTTTTAAGTGTACGACTTCGGTGACATTAATTCCACTCACAATATTGGAAAACCATCAGTACTATCAGGCTCCAGAAGCTCCTGCTTGGAATTTAAGCTCCATGGGACAGAGGCTGAGTCATCTCCATGAAACACAAGATGAAGTTTAACTGCTGCACACCCCTCAGGCTGTCTGCCGGCGTTCAGGGTTGCTTGGCTCCCGGGGACCTCTGGTCAGGCAGGACATCTGCACTTCCCTGTCCTCCCAGGCAGGGGCAGTGTGCTGTCCTCTGTGGATGGTGGCCAGTCATGTCCCATGTGGCAGCCTGGGGACTGGGCACAGGCCCCAGGGGGAGAGAGAGCCATCCCTGTCAACCTGCCCTGAGGACTTGACAAGGGACCAAGCGAAAGAACCTGTCCTTTCTTTTCCAATTGAAGTCAGAGCAAATTGGTAATAATGTTTTAACACAGAATATGACACCTGGCTAACTATACAATAAAATTACTGGCAAGAAATTGTTGGAGGGATGTTTTTATTTTACCAGGGTAGTTGGTTCTTTGTAACCACTTAAATATCTCCTCCCCCACCACCAAATTCCCAAATTATCAATTGTTTCCTGGGATAAAGGAAATAAAATAATTTTCTTCCTCATGAACCAGACAATTTCCTTTCTGAAAGCAAACAAAAAGGTAGGAATATGGTTCACAGGGCTTTTAACAGAAAGAGGAAATACCGGGACAGGAGACATGTTTAGTAATCATGTGAAAGTCATCAGGGAATGAGCAGAAAGACAGTTCAATACACATTTATTGGGCTCCTCCAGTCTGTATAGCACTATTCTGGGTTCTAGGAAATCAAATATGAATTCAATGAGGCCACTGCTTCTGGGAAATTTAACAACAAATGGGGTCAAAGACAAAAAAAAAACAAATTATAATATTAAGTAGAATAAAGTAAGTGCCTTGACAGAGGTACAAAGCAATGTTACTATGCAGTGTGGATGCAGGATGAAGTAATTATGAGCAGAGAAATTAGTGAAGACTCCATGGAATAGGTGGCTTTCAAGTCATGCTTTGAAAAGTGAGCTGGGCTTTGGTGAGCTAAGGGAGAGAAGAAAAAGAATATTCCAAGCTAAGTTATCAGCCTAACCTGAAGCTCAGAACAGTGAAATGTGTGATTGGAGTTGGGGCTGTGGGTTAGTTTGGAGGGTGTGATGGGTGGGTTCTCATGTCAACTTGGCCAAGTGATGATGCCCAGTTCTGGTCAGGCAACACAGGCCTGACTGGCTGGTTGATAAACCAGAAGGCTGGTGTATTAAATTATCAATCAGTTGATTGCAACTGTGGCTGATGACATCTGTGATCAACTAAGGTGTGTCTCCCATAACAAGATAATCCAATCAGTTGAAGGCTTTTAAGGGAGAAGAGAGATTCTTTCACTGCTTCTTCAGCCAGCGAACCTCTCCTATGGAGTTCATCCAGACCCTTCATCAGAGCTGCCAGCTTCACAACCTGCCTGGCAGATTTTGGATTCTTTCATTCCCACTGTTGTGTGAGACACCTTTATAAATCTCATATTTACAAGTATCGCTTGTTGGGTCTGTTTCTCTAGAGAACTAATACAGAGGGTGACAAGGCGAGAAGTTTTCCAACTCCATTCTCTAGGCCAGAGGTTCTGTATCCCCAGATCATAACATAAGGCTTGCTTATTGAGGGAAGACAAGCAGGCAGGACAAAGAGAGGAAAGAAGGGAGGACAGAAGGAAAAACAGGGCCATTTGGGCAAGTTCTGAAAAATAAATGCTCAGTGGGTTCTGGTCAACAAGAAGTAGACCAGGATGTGGGATGGTCTCTTTCCTACTTCCCCTATTCTGCCAATCTCTTGCAGAATAAAAATAAAAGAAAGTAAAATACTTAGCCCAATTTTAGCTGCTTCTTTGTCCTTCTTCACCATCTAATGTTTAAAATAGCATTTGTTTTTAGAAACCCTACAACATCTTCAAAGTAAGTGTTTTAGTTTGTAAGCTGCCAGAAATGTAATATACCAGAACTGGAACAGCTTTTTAAAAGAGTACATTTTTAGGTTGCAAGTTTACCATTCTAAGCTCATGAAAATGTCCAAATTAATGCAAGACTATAAAATTGTCCAAATTAAGGCATCCAGGTAAAGGTACCTTGTTTCAAGAAGGCCAATGATGGTTGGAGTTTCTCTTTCAGCTGGAAAGGCACATGGTGATGTCTGCTAGCTTTCTCTGCAGGAATCTTCAATGACTTCCCCAGGGCTCTGACTGCACTGTTGGCTCTGTCAGTTCTGGTGGCTCTAAAGCTTTTTCCAAAATGGTTCCCTCTTAAAGGGCTCCAGTAAGCAACCCCACCTTGAATGTTGGAGACACATCTCTATGGACAAAATCTAATAAAAAAAAATTACCACCCACAATTGGGTGAGTCATATCTCCATGTAAACAGTGAAAAAAATTCCACCCAGCAATACTGAATGAGGATTAAAGGACATGGTTTTTCTGGGGTACATAATAGCTTCAAACCAGCACAGTAAGTATACCCATATCCTGCTCCTAGATGACACAAAGTGCTTAGACTTTACCGTGCTGTTTTCCTTCATCTATATCACATGCTTTTGTTATTTTGTGTAGTTATATTGCACATGTAATTTTATGTCTATTTACTAAATTTAAGATCACACCATTCCATTTTTCTACCAGATTTATTGAGCTAGAATTCACATACCGCCCATTTAAAGTGTAAAAATTCAATGGTTTTTAATATATTCACAGTTTTGGAAACCATCACCATAATCAACTATAGAACATTTTCTTCACCCCCCAAAAAAGCCCTGTACCCATCAGCAATCAGTCCTCATTTCCCTCAAACTCTCCCCCAGCCCTGGGCAACCACTGATTTACTTTCTTTCTGTACAGATTTGCCTATTCTGAATATTTCATGCAAATTGAATCATTCAATATGTGGCCTTTTTGATTTCCTTCTTTCATTTAGCATAATGTTTTCAAGGTTTGTTCATACTGTGCAGGTATCAGAACTTCATTTTTTTATTGCCAGTTCATATTCCATTACATGGATAAACCACATCTTGTTTATCCATTCATCATTTGATGGACATTTGGATTGGAACTTTCGTCTGTTATGAATAAAATTCCTATGCACCTTTGTGTACAGTTTTTGTGGACACACGTTTTCATTCCTTTTGGGTAAATACCTAAGAGTGGAATTGCTGTATTATATAATGCTGTGAAACTTTTAAAGAACCATCAGAATGTTTTCCAAAATGGCTGTCCCATTTTATATTTCCATCAGCAGTTTATGAAGGTTTTAATTTCTCTACATTCTAGCTAATACTTTGTCCTTATCTTTTTGCTCATACCCATTCTAGTGGGTGTGAGGTGTATCTCATGATGTTAATGAGCATTTTTCTAATGTCTAATGAGGTTGAGCATCTTTTCATGTGCTTATTGCCCATTTGTATATCTTCTTTGGAAAAATGTCTATTTAGATTTCTCACCTATTTTTTAACTGGGTACTTTTTTTACTACAGAGTTGTAATGGTTCTTTAAATATCCTAGATACAAATCCCTTATTAGATACATGATTCTGCAATTTTTTTTCACACTCTATGGGTTGTCCTTTCACTTTCTTGAAGGTATCCTTTGAAGCACAAAAGTTTTTCATTTTGAAGGAGTCCAACTTAAGTTTTCTTTTGTAACATGTGCTTTTGGTGTCATATGTAAGAAACCATTGCCTAACCCAAGGTCATGAAAATTTATTCCTGAGTTTTCTTCTAAGAGTTTTATAGCTTTTGATCTTATATCTAGTTCTACAATTCATTTCAAGCTGATTTTTGTGTATGGTGTGAGGAAGGGGTTCACTGTCAATCGTTTGCATGAGAATATCCAGTTGTCCCAGCATTATTTTTTTGTAAAGGTTGCTATTTGACCATTGAATGACTTTGACACTTTTGCTAAAAACAAATTGACCCTGGGTGCATGGGTAATTCAGTGGTTAGAATGCCTGCCTTTCATGCTGGAGACCTGGGTACAATTCCCGGACCATGCACTCCCCTGCCCCCCTGCCACACACACACACACACACACACACAAACACACACAATAAATTGATCCAATAATGTGTGTGAGTTTATTTCTGGATTCTCAATTTTATGTGCTTGATCTACATCTATAGTCTCATGCCAGTACCACACTGTCTTGATCACCATAGTTTGTAGTAAGTTTTCAAATCAGGTATTTGAATCTGCCCACTTTGTTCTTTTTCAGGATTGTTTTGGCTACTCTGTTTCCTTCGCATTTTCATATGAATTCTAAGATCAGTTTACCAATTTCTGCAGAAAAGGCAACTGGGATTTGATAGAGATTGTGTCAAATCTGTAGATTGATTTGGGGTATAGTGCCATCTTCACACTATTAAGTCTTCTGATTCATGATCATGTGGTGTTTTTTCCATGTATTTAAGTCTTTTTTTCCACCAATTTTTTTGTAGCTTTCAGAATTGTTTTCTATTTCTTCTGTTAAATTTATTCCTAGGCATTTTGTTCTTTTTTATTTTATTGTACATGGAATTGTTTCCTTAATTTCATTTTTGGCTTTTCATTGTGAAAGTATGTATATTGATCTTATAGCTTTACTGTGATGGTTAATTTTGTGTGTCAACTTGGCTAAACTACGGTGTCCAGTTTTTTTTGTCAGATATTAGTGTTGGTGTGAAAGTGTTTGTAGATGTGATTAACATCTATAGTCAGTTGACTTTAAGTAAACAAGATTACCCTTGATAAGGTGAGTGAGCCTCATTCAATGAGTTGAGGGCCTTAAAAGCAGAAGGCTGAGGATTCCTGGAAAAGAGGAAATTCTGCCTCAAGTCCATGACATCAACTCCTATCTCAGTTTCCAGCTCACCAACCATCCCTACAGATTTTGGATTTGCTAGTCCTCATAATCTCAGGAGCCAATTCCTTAAAATAATCTCCTCATATATATATATATATATATTTCCTTTGGTTCTGTTTCTCTGAAGTGATGCCTGAGTGATACATCCCATGTTTATATTCAGTTTTCATATTTATTATTTTAGTGGCTACATACTGATCGACCACATAATATCCCATACTTTCCTTAGCCTTCCTCTAATTGTTGGATTTATACATTGTTTATAGTTCTTCATGATTATAAAAACTCTTATAGAAATAATTTTTTGCATTCAACTCTTTTCTTTGTGATTATTTATGTAGACTACATTTATAGGTATGGGTCAAAGGGAATCAACATTGGCTATAGCTTGATGTTTTATGTTGTAAAATTGACATCCAACAAGGATGCATCAATGTCTAGAGCCAGAAGTAATGAAACCATGTACCTGTTACCTATGGCTTAGCCGATATCCCATCAGTCTGCCATGACACATTTGCTCTGTAAGGTGAGAAATATCCTAGGAAGTTAAAGGGAATGGATACAATCCATGGTGGTATGCCGTTTTGAGATGGGCCACTTTCTCTAACTTCTGCCTGCGATTGTCTTGTGGTCATGATCGAGGGTAGTTACTTGGTAAGGAAATTGGGGATAACTCCATGTGGAATCATAACCCCTACCACTCCACATAGAGACATCTTGGAGTATGCCTGACTGATGCAAGTTGTATTATCCTTTGAGTATGCGAGATATCTGCCTCCTCTTCCTCTTCACCATCATCATCACCACCATGACCATCATCATCATCATCATCACTGTCACCATTACCACCACACTACCACAGCTGCCACCACCACCACCATCACCACCACCACCATCATCATCATTACTACCATCATCACCACCACCATCGTCATCATCGTCATCATCACCATGACCGTCATTATCACCACCCCCACCATCACCACCACCACC